>JBBPBT010000072.1:1178761-1202061 GCA_037974875.1 Cicer bijugum | reverse complement strand
TACTTATATAAAGAGAATTTTCAAATACTAGACGTCTAAAGCTTTCAATGTAGTGTTCATTTGTTAAATTTCGATGCCATTTTCTATTTTAATAAAAATAATGAAGTTACAGTTTGAATATAGAAAATTCTGGATAATGAAAACTTTAAAGATGACACTTAGAAAATTTACTAAATCTCTAAAGAAGTCATAATATGAGTTTATTTTTGAAATAAACATACTTTGGGCAGTTAATACTTTAGGGATGAGATTAGAATATGTGGAATTAGAAAACCCAAGTTTGTAAACATTTTCTTAAGAAAAGTTCTTGTAAAAAGTCTTGTTGTCTCATAAAACATGCATAATAAACTATGGATGGATGTCACTAATGGTTCATTTCGGAATAATAAGAATTGTCATTCTATACACAATATACTAGACACATTCGTATATTTTCTTTTCTCTTTCTTTGTATCTCTTTCTATATATAGGTTCATCATTTGTATCTTTTTATGTGTTTCAAGATTACTTTTGAGAGACGGACAAACTATTATTAATTTATCTAAGTATTCTGAATATTTTGATAAATCAGATGCTATAGATCATAATTTATTTACATACTCTATATTTCTATGTTTATTTGACTTATGCACTCAAGTATAATTATAATTATTATCTTTCTATTGAACATATTTTGTATATGATTGATTACTGAATTAATTTCAACAAATTACACAACAATATTTGTTGAACAATCGGTATAGTTATATTCCAATAAAACACAAAAATATAACCCCAATAACTTTATAAAAAAAACATCAAATAACTTAGATAAAACCTTGTTACAAAGGAGACAACCCAATAGTATCTACATAGGAAACAACTATTAAATGCAGCGACAATAAGTATGAACGCACATCGCAATTTCAGGATCGCTACACGCATAATCTTCACAATCTATGTCATCTTCACAATACCGAGATGCTGCAAAAGAAGAATAAATGGATATTACTAAAATGTTATGAAAGATTATGTAAATAGAAAATTTAGAAAAAGGGCTTACCATTTTTTGTTACAACAAGACATACTAACAGAAATAGAATAATTACATAAAGAAACTTTTGAGTTTGGGCCATATTTTTCCTCCTTCTCATTTCATATGGATACACAATATTTATTTGACCATTTTATAATGCAACAAACCTTAATTTAGTTGCTTAATTTAATTGTTTTAACCTTTATGAAGTTCTAAGAAACTCTTTGTAAATTAAAATTATTATTAAATGTCTCATAACTACTTTGACTATCATGTTTGTCTGTTTGGCTTTAAAAAATGTTTACCTCTTTATCTAACTAAAGTGATCATTTGACCTCAGTTAGTATCTCTAATAAATTTTGTGTTGGTAAACAGAGTTCTTTCATTCATTTTTTTATCAATCTTTTATTATTATATTTATTTCTTTTTTAACCTTTCATTCACTCATTATGTTAGTCCAAAAATAGTTTTTAACTATAATCCTCTATTTAATATTTTGATGATAATGAAATAAATAAATCAAAACAATTATCCCTTAACTATATTTGTTAAGTATGCATATTGTGTTGAAAGATAGATACTTATATGACGACTATCTATTTTAAAGTAGCATAAATTATGAATAAAGTTAGAGATGAATATTTAACTATTTTTAACACAAATAATATTATCACCTTATAAATAATTATGATTACTAATAGTGTATGTAATGATATTGCAATAAAAAGCATTGCAACAAGTGTATGATAATCTACCGTTTGAGTCAAAACATTAGAGACCAAGAAAATACAAGCAAAGAATTGATCCTCTAACAAAGGAAAACAACTCTACAATGATCATTTGTATCTAACTAAATATCACGACCTTCTTTAATACTCTAACTCAAGACCAAAGAAGAAGGCTCTGAATATGCCTTTGATAAAATCAATGATCTAGTAAAAGTTATATTATTTGTTTGAGCAAAGAAAGAAAATTAACTAATCAAGACAATGCTATGAAGAATATGTTAAAATTGTGTTTGATTCTACTTGACGAACTCTCAAGGCATTTTTTATGAATCCAATATATAAACTCACTCTGATAATTATGTGTCTGATAATTTTGGCAAACTTGTTGATCTTTTGGTCAATGCAACAAGTCAACATTGTGACAAAGTCAACAATGTGATAAAAAAATCAAATTTCTTAAGTCAAACAACTACGTCTAAAATTTTTAAAGAAGTCAACTTTTCAACATCCTCTTTTCGTTAAAGTTTGACTTATCATCTGATTGAAGAAATGCAATGACATCCTCTAATATACACATGTTCTTAAATCAAGATACGTTGAATCAATTATGAAGTTATATATAGCATGTTTTAGATGTTGATTCCAGATCTCCAACGATAATATCTTCAACGAAATTGTTCTTCAATGTTTAAATAGAAAGGCCTCTCAATATGGAAAAGTGTTGATACAAGAAAGAAGACAATGTTCTAAAAAGATTTATGTAAAAAACCTAGAACACATCAAAATAAAAGAATGAATGAAACATCCTCTTTGTAGAGTGTTGTTAGAATTATGTAAATCAATCTAGTTGTTTGGTTCACTTGAATTAATATAGGATTTGAATGTAATAATCTATCAACGAGAGTTAGAATACTAGAAATGGACTTTGTGTCAATTTAGACACAAACTAGAACTTAAAATTACATTAGCGTGATAGTGAAGACAACTCTTTCATCGATGTGGGGTACCTGAAAAGGTGTAAGAATACTTATAAACCTTAATCGCAGTTTTCAAAAAAGTTGAGAAGACTAGAAAGTCTTATATTGGTTACAACTTGGAGAGGCTAACGAAGAATACTAAAAAAAGTCTAAAAGGCACAGTAAATAATACTTGTATACTATTACTTAAATAGTATACTGAGACAAAATCTCTCTATAAGGGGAGGACTAGATGTAGCAACTATTTATTGTGAACTAATATAAAAATACTTATGTTTCTTTTGTATCTCTACTCTGCATTTTATTTAAGGTGTTTATGATTCAAATTTATGTTACTTCAACTATTTTATAATCATAAGTGGAATATTTTAATAAAGAATATATTTTTTTAAAACACAAATAATTTTTCAAAAATAGAAAAACACGATTCAAACCCCATTTCTTGTGTTTTCTAGCACCTTCAATTGGTATTAGTGTTGATCCCTTGATTGAGCACTTTACTGTATAAGATTAAAGATTCTTTACTATTAAAAATATCAGTGCAATGATTTTAATTAGTGTATGTTTTGGGTTCAATTCTATTTTCAACCTTATTTGAAATTCAACTTTTTTAAATTATATCCAAACATGAATTGACAAAAACTGATTATTGTTGATTGAAATTATTATATGACAATAGATAAAATGCATTAGTAGAACATCAATTTCTAAAATGACAATTTCATTTCTTTACAAAAGTTATTTCTTAAAAAAGTTTTTCTTGGTAATATATTCTATATTTAGTCTTTAAAAACTTGAGATTTGTGTTAAAGCTTTTGTTTGTATATAATCAGTCTTCAATGATATTTTGAGCAATCTATGCATTAAATTAAATATTCAAAGAAAAGAATATAAATTAAAAAGGATTTTATTTATGTTCGTTGAACATAGTAAAAATATTAATTCCATATGCGAATGAGAGAGATATCATCTTAGATTAAGATTGTCTAAAAAAATCTTTCATTGTGTGAGTAGTTGTGAACTACAACTACAAACTCAATTTGAATCAATGACTTAAATGAATTTTGAAATTCTCTTAATTTTATTTTGTATATTTTATCAAACTTTTGTTGGTGTTTTTGAAACTTTTCAACGATATACTGGCCAAAACTTTTGTGCTTCAACAAGTAGAATAAGTTAATTAGTGAAAAAAATCTATAAGCTAATATTGAAATATATTTGATGATAACAATAAGTATTAGACAATACAACTGAATTGATAGTGCAAGATAATGGAAACATTATTATGCACTTCAACAACATGAAACTAACCAAATAGGGAGAAATTTATTGAAACATCAATGATTTATGATGTATGTTCAAATATTCAAATAACCTTTGAGAAGAAATGGTTAATAATGCAACCTAATAGCTAAATTCTAAAGGTTTAATGTTAACTAGGTGAAGTCATTCATCAAAACAAAAGTTGGAGGATACACACATTTGTCATTGGTTGAAATCAAATTGTAAGCCAACTCTACTTCAAATGGCTAGATCAATCAAAACTAATCATCTTATCATCCATCTTTTGGAAAAGAGCTACAAGGGTATGAAGTAGCAGTAAACTAGAAGTTTATTCCTATGATGGTTCAAATGTATATTCGTCTGATGTGATTCATAGTCGATATATTTGAAATGATTATGAACAAGATTATCCTTGAAGAATGTTGAACCAGAAGTAAAGGATTAAAACTATGTCATCGAAAATCATCATATGATTCCTCCACTTGAGAAATATGTATAACAAATGAGTTTATTTGATATTCAAATATTTGATCATTTGGTCAAATTCACGAATAAATAAGAACCTCAAAAGGGTTGCTTTGACAATCCTCTTATTCCAAGATCTAAAGTTATTCCTCTATCTACTCGAGGAAAAGATATGTGTCTCTCGTGTAAAGTGTACTGGAATCATCTGATAAGCATTTCTATAAAATCAAAAGCACAAAAGCATACTGCATTTGTTGTTGTTAGTATCAAAAGAAAGAATGATTAGAACCAAGCTAATTTTGCATCTGGATAAAAGATCATATGAATGAAAAACTCATTCTAGCAAACTCTTGTAAGACAAGAGTAAGTACAAATTTTCTAAATCATCATTTCCTATCATCAGGTCAAGTACTTTATAATTTATTTCAATAGTTTTTTTAAAAAGTTATTGTACTTATCTATTTTGTCTTATATGTTTATGTTTTATTCTCACATCTTCTATCTTTGTTTGTCCGAGAAATACTTTTATTATGTTTATATTTGTTAGTTTCTTTTGGTTTACTTGTGTCTATGAACTCTTTTCTTCTTCATGTGATTGATTTATCAATGATGATATGAATCCTCTATCTTGCTTGGTGTTGTCTTGTCCTTGATCTTATTGCCTATTTTATTTTTGTATTTGTTCTCAATTTACCTTTCATTAAAACCAAAGTTTAGATTACTCCATTTCCTTTGTCAATTTAAACTCCTCTTTTCTCTAGTATTTTTCAAAAAACTAATTCTTTTCTCATCACCCCAATCATGTTAAACCCAAAAGTTTTAAACCTAATGTCCTTTAGGAAAAACCTATTTAATCTCTCATCTTTTGTTGAGTCTTCATCTTTCTAAATGTTCCTCTTCTTACATTGTGTTCTCATAAATACTTTAAGATCTTCATAAACATGAACTACTCAACTTCAGTGTTGAAATGTTAATAATTCTTAAATTTGTTACATCTATGAACTACGGTCAACAAGTTGGATTTGCAAGAAGGTTCACAAAATGCATTCAATCGTTGACACAACTGTAAACCTTGGAGGTCAATGTCTCTCTCTTCTACTAGTAGCCATGAGCACAAGGACATAGTGAGAAAAAAACATTGAAAGGCTTATGCCTCATTTTGTTATGAGTTTATTGTAATGGATAAGTAGTTTGACAATAATGATGAAGAAGGGTCGGACCACTTTTGATCTTATCAAAGATTTATATATTTAGAATACTATATCGATTATTCATTTTTCAGAGGAACCCTCATTAGATAGGTCAAAAACAAGAAACTAAAACATCTATTTTTCCTTAGTTACGTCTGGCAAGTCAAAAGGTAGGATCTTGAATAAGAGAACTTCTTCATCTATCTATCAAACGGAAGTTCAAAGAAGGAAGGCACTTACTAAATAGGGTGTCGATAAAGAGATTTAGTTTTTCTTTTTATGTATTAGAAATTGGTGATTCAAACCTAATATGTAATTTAAATTATTGGATCTGATTTAGAAAGCTTTAGAAAGACCTTAGGACTTTATTTATTTTTAACCCATTTTTTATTTTAGCTCTTTGTAGTAAGTATAATAGTTGTTATGACCTTCAAAGAGTTTAAAAATGCAGCAACAAAGAAACAACAAATAGTACTTTGACGCTCTGGTTCTCAACTATGAAGGAAATAAGCAGGTAGAAGAAGCTAATATAAATTTACTTGTTAGGAAGTATAGACTTCCTATATGGAAGAAGATGAAGAGATTGAGACAATGTTTTCTAGATTCCAAACTCTGGTTTCTAGATTGAAAGTTCTCCAAAAGAGTTACACTACCTTGGACTACGTCAAGAAGATCCTTAGAAGTCTTCCCAACAAGTGGAGACCAAAGGTAACAATAATTCAAGAGATTAAGGATATAAACAAACTACCTTGGGAAGAGCTGATGAGCTCACTCATATCCCAAGAAATTGAATTGATTGAAGATGAGCCCTTGAGGAACTCAAAGTCCTTGGGTCCCAAATCCCAAATGAATAAGACAGACTATAAGGCCTTACAAGCTAATGAAGACTTAGAGGAAAGAGAATTCGACGATCAAAGGATGGAGAGTTGTCCTTTATCTCAAGAAAAATCCAACACATGTTGAACAACATGAAGAAATCTTTCTCCAAAAGAGATTTCATAAGATCCCAAAATAATAGACAAGGAAGTGAAAAATTAGACAAGAAAAGAATCATCTGTTATGAATGCAAAAATTCATATCATTTCAAAGCAGAATATCCTAAACATGAGAAAGGAAAATCTCAAAGAAGAGACTTCACGAAAAAGAAGAAAGATGTTATGGCTATTTGAGATGACTTTGATGAATATAGGATAAAGATGAAGATCGTGAAAATATAGCTCTAATGGCATATGCACGCCCTAACTCTAGTTCTAACGATGAATCTACTGATAAAGAAATTGAGGTATTATCTGACCTATCTCGAAGTGACTTATATATGTTAAATGAGTTTCTCAACAAGAATCACAACGTTTCTTCAAAATTTAAATCTCTTATAGATATGTTAAATCGAGTGGTGTTGGTAAATAAAGACATCATTCATGAATATAGCATACGTTAGTTGTCCCTATACGATTTTGATTGCCATACTCTTCTGTTGCATATGACCCTACTACAAGAGGAATAAGTCCTAAAGGGAGATACCATATGAGGTACTACCCTATTTGATATTTGAATTGGTGAATTCAAAGATAATGGGTTATTATTAATCTGATTATTGATTGGATTATAAGGCAACTCTCCAATGCTTATGTGATCAACATTATGAGACTCGTGTTCTTGAGTATCTTTATTCACATCATCACTATTTTGACTAACATTATTTTTAGGAGAATTAACATTCTTTCGGCTTGTGTTAACCCTTTTTACAATAGTCCTATTACAACACAAATGACAATAACTATTTCTAACTTCGTACCACTCGACATGCCAATTTATTGACTGTGATATTTAATACTTCGACAAATAAATTCGAAGATCAATCTAGGATTTGAATTAGATCGTTATGAGTTCTAAGTTGATAGATTTATGGAATCAATTTGACTAGTTATAACAATCAAAGCAAGAATTTACAAGATAATAAACAATAAAGGTAGAGGAACAAAAAAGAAATAATTGCATTAATGAAAGGTATGAACATACATAAACATTCGAGAAGTCAATCTGAACATTGTGGATGTATACATCTTTTTAGGAAATTTTATGAATGAATTGTTTGTCCCCCATAACATTTATAGGCCACGAGTTATAACGGCTAGTCCTTGTTTGAGATGACACGTGTGTTTCTCTTTCAAATAATGCAGAAAAATTTCTAATTATCAGCAATTGAAAATCTAGGTTTTTAACCTGTCTCTAAAGCTTGGTATCCCATGTTTCACTCGAATCTCTATTGTTTTGAGTTTTAAATCACTTGTTCGAATTTTTACCTTCAAACATCGCATCTTTTCAAATTTTATTATTCACTTGTTGCTCAAAATTTAAAGCCGAACTATTGAATTTTATATGTAACATCAACCTAGTGAATAGCAAATGAATAATAATCATACTAGTTGATACCCATTTACATCTCTAATTGTATTGTATCACCCAATTATTCTTCATTAAAAAGAGTTTGTTCCTATATTGTGAAAAATGAGTCAAACACACTTCCAAAAGTAGTATTTTAACAAAACATCTTAGGACTAATGACCGACAAGATAAGCATTTTCCTAGAATACAATTTGGTACAGCAATATCTGAATTTTCAAAGAGGGCCATCCTATAATAATAAATAAAATAATTTGACAAAAAAACCAAATCAAAAGCAGTTATTAAGCGAGAGTAATGATGATTAACGATACCCACGTCAGCAAATTTCCTTAAACAAATGAGAAAAGAAAAAGAATGACTAGTAAAGACTGGTTGGAAAGCTACGCTGTTTAAGGCTTTTTCCTATGCTGCAAGGTCCTACCATCACACCTCATAACCCCTTTTTCTCATGTGAATGGACCACAGCCTAGAAAATTAGCACCTGCCTCGACCGTCCCACAATTGGAAAAGTTTTTTTATTTATTTATATTTTTTTAAGAATTTAATTATAGTTTTAGTTTATTTAGTTTTATTGACTTATAAAATTAATTTTTTTTATTTTAAAAGTTAATAATTTTAGTTTATATTTATATTTTTAAATTAAAATATAATAGCTTAATTGTGGTTTTAATCTCCCTATTTTAACCGAATCGTAATTCATTTTGTTTCTCCTCTATTTTGGTCTCAAAAATAGAATTTTGGTCCAAAACTTAATGAAATTTTATTTTTTTAAAGTCGTACTACACCATTTATGATAATAGATTTCAGGTATAATTGTTGCAAATAAAATCTTGAGACATTGTGTGACTTAAATAAATGCAAAAAAAAAAAATATTTCATCAAGTTTTGAACCAAAATTCTGTTTGGGGGACTAAAACTATAATTAAGTCAAATATAATAATTCGACATATTTTAAATAGTATAACATATAATTTAATGATATATATAATTATCTAGATGCATTCATTATTTATATAAAAAATTAAAAAATATGTAAAATTGAAAATTAAATTTATAGAGAATTTTATTGTTATTTCATGAGTTAATCATTCTATATCTATTATATGTCACTTGATTTAAGGCATGTCACAATATTATTTTTCAATTAAAGAGTGAATAATCAAAACTGTGAAATTTAAAAAAAAATTATAAATTTTATAAATTGATAAAAATATAAAATTTAAATTATAATTAAGCATTTAAAAAAAAAAACACAGTTGGAAAAACTTGTAGTCTTGTATTTGGTTGCAATCTCATACCTCCGTTCCTTCTCCGTGACTTTTAAAGCATTTTTGTTTTTTTTTTTTTATAAATTTTTAAAAACATATTTAACTCGTCCACTTAATTGCTCACCACCGTGACAAAACTAGCCATTGAATAAAATATAATTTTAAAATTAAATATATTTATTTTTTACTCTTAAATTTAATATTTAAACTTAATTAACAAGTAAAAACAATTCACAGTAGTTTTCACTTATATAAAATATTTTAAGAAAGTCGAGTTCGAAGATGTTTTAATTAAATAATCTAATTTATTTATAATTGACATTATATTAAATAAACTAGTAATTTAATGTCTTTTTTAATATAAATAATTAAGTTATTTGTAATAAATTCATCGTCTCTTTTTATTTATGAGTCTTGTTTTTGCAATAATTAAGATAAATAAATTTATCACTGAATAGTAATTTTTTGATTGTCTAGTTTCTATTATTTTGACAAATAAATTTATTTAAAGTAATTAAATATAAAAATATATTAATTTAGTTTAATAAAAATAGGATAATTAAGACTATGTATAATTGGACTACCCTTCGCATAGGATGACAATGGGCAGAGTTTGCATAGGGTACTATAATACCCGTTTTCATATCCACGATTTAAAAAAATATTCATATGCATGTCCGTATTCCATTGGGTATCGACTTTAATATTTGTACTCTTATCCTCTTGGTACCTAAGTGTCTGTGTCTATACTCATTATCCATATTTTAACTAAAATAGATCGATAAATAAATGATATTGTTGTGATTAAATTTAAAAATTATACAAATATCTTCAATCCAATCATAAAGTATGATAAAACAAAATATTTTCTAACTCAAAACATTTCAAATGAACACTCGTTACAATACTCATTCAAATATTCATAATAATACTTTATGAAGTTGCAAGTCATACGACAATATTATTTAAGATCTGTAAAAACAATTGATAGGAAGTTGCAAGTATAATTATAAAGTCACGATTAATAAGGCATAACTTTGAGTTATAAAGTCACAATTATTTACCTATGCATCATAATCAAATTCTCAAAAAATTTATAAACATTTATCTTTCAATTATAAATATTGTAGTGGTCCAATGATATTAATAGATGTTAAAAAATAAAAGAAAACAATTAATTAAACTAAACACTAAATATAATAAATAAATAAATAAATAATGTATTGATATAAGTGTGGGTGTGGGGCGGGGTGGGTACTATAGTACTTGTACCCGCACCTACACCCGCTTAATTTTACGGGTAATTACTCGTCCCCATGTCCATACTCATTATACGAGATTTTACCCTATCAATTGTGAATTTTTTTAAAAGATATGCATTAGGTCTGAGTCTAATTGTCATATCTACCTTCGCCCCTGATAAGCAGTTCTCATATGTACAAATAATTCATCATATAAATTTTTAATTAAAATAGTTAATAAATATCCTAAACCCTAAAAAAAATATTATAGGAAAATTTTAGAAGGTGTTGGAAGACTTTTCGGATTTTCTGTATAACTACTGTCTCAAATGAATTTAAAGATTACTTGTTCACTTTTCCTATCTTTCCCTCATCCCAAAACCCTTTCTCCCTTTCTAATTTTAAAGTGGAGACTTTAGATATCAATTTTGATCTATGTAATTAGGTAATCATACATAGATGTGAAATGATAAATGTATCTACAAAATTATAAATTATCAATTAAAATACAAATACGAAATTATAAATTATCAATTAAAGTAGTATCTCCGTAATTATTTGTCGTTAGATATTTTGATTTGACATTGTAATTGAAGACTACGCTAATCTCATCTCATCTTCCTGGTGACAAATTTTAGGGTGATAAATTTCAAATCATTAACAAGCTAAAAATAAAACATATTATTGAAACATTCTATGCACAATAAATTAAGTAAATACTTAAAATAGTTTTTCACTTTTATTATTTATTTCAATTAAATATCTGAGTTTTATTAAAATTTTAAAATAATCATTGACTTTTTTAAACGTTAATCAAGTTAGTTCATTTGTCATCGACAATCACTTGACATTATTAATTCTATTGATGTGTCACATTAGCTACTTTGTGAAAAAATGTTAGGATCCAAAGTGAGGGATGATCTTGGGTATTTACTCCCAAGAAATGTTTAGAATAAGTACAAATAAAGTACAATTTTTCTACCATATGAGCAAAACAGACCAGAAGCACAAAGACTGAATTACTCAAACATGAAACAAAATCAATTGACCACAGACTATGTCTATGCACACTAAGAGTTGAGTGCACATTGATTATACTCATAACAAAACCCTTTTAGATGTAATTTGATCCAACTTCCTTCTAAAAGTAGAATCTGCTAAACAATAAGATTTGTTTTCAAAGCATGTGAACAAAAAATCGCCTCATTTTTTTATTTCCATGTCATCGCAAACAAAACTAAATTAATTCTCTGATGCATTACACAGTCGCATGAAAAAAATACCATCAAATTGACTAACATGATTGATTGTGTCCATACAAAACACACCAGTTAGTTCAAGACAATTCAAAACAATATACCACATGGATCCAAAAAGAGGGCAAGTAAAGAACAAATGACAAGTTATTTCAACTTTCTCACAATCTGCTACAAATTGTTGAACTTGAAAAGAAATAATTCACCAATGAAACAAATTATCTTTTGTAGGTAGCCTATTTTGAAATAACCTCCACGCAAAATAATTGTAAACTACATGTTTTTGATGAAGACAAAGATCACCAATTATGGTCAATGCAACAAGATCAAAAAGAAGATCAAATATCTTCATAATAAGCTTCAAATCCAAACAATAGATGATAAAATGTAAAGGTATATGATACAAACCAATATTTCAAATACATGAGAACAAGTCATATTTACATATGCATTTAAAATATTTTCAAAAGTCCAAACAACATTAACAAAGTATTTAAAATCATATTTTTGACTAATTACATAAGTGTATTCGAATGCACCATCTTGTATTCGAATACAACTTAAGTCAGAAGAAAAAATTTAAAAGTTGTATTCGACTACAACTATGTGTAGTCGAATACACTTCAAGTCAGTGGCCAAAATTCTTATATATGTATTCGACTACACCCATCTATAGTCGAATACAAAGTAAGTAAGTGGCAAATTTTCACTAATCTGTATTCGACTACACCAATGCGTATTCGAATACAAGATGTAATTTTTGAATATTTTTTAACGTTACAAAGAGGTGTATTCGAATACACATATCCTGTATTCGAATACAACTGGAAACAATATAATTTTTCAGATCTGGAATGACTCTAGAACATTGTATTTTTTCATCAAACCTCTTGGATCAATGGCCATGAATCTGAAGGGATGTTTATGGAATATAAATACCCCATAACTTCAGATAAAAAAGGAAACAATCCTTGAATCAATACCTTGAACAACTTTGAACAAAATTCTGATTTTTTACAAAGTACTTGCATTTTATTTTCATATTAGTCTAAAAGGTTCTCAAGTACTTGAATTGTTATTGGATTGTTTTTCAATATACCTCACTTTATTCTTATTCAAATCTTATTGTATCACTTGTAAAAGAAAGTAGGACTTTCTAAAAGATAGTTTAATCTAAGATAGTGGTGTGCTATCTTAGAAGTATTGTTAGAAGTTTGTAGCAAGAATCCCAGGGTGGGAGTTGTACATTTTCTGACAAGTATTGGATTAATCTCTTGTGGTGTGCAAGAGGACTGGACGTACCCTTGGTTATAAGGGGAACCAAGATAAATCTTAAAGTGTCAATTTACTTACTGCACTTTATCATTAGTAGGCATTTTATTAAACTCAGAAAATTCAACTACCATAACACTAAAAACACGAAAATTTACTAACACCTAATTCACCCCCTCCCCCTCTTAGGCGTACTTCTATAATTACAATTGGCATCAGAACAGGTTAAGGTAACTTACTCCTCGATCAAATACTCATGGCTTCCGCACAACCTGTTTTTAGAGATGGTGGTAGCAGTACCAAGCCACTATGTTTTGTTGGAGAGCACTATAATTTTTGGAAAATACGTATGAAAGTGTATCTCTAAGCACAAGGAGATGACATATGGGATGCAGTTGAAAATGGTCCTCCTATTCCAAAAACTGTCATCAATAACAAAGAAGAAATAAAGATAAAAAATTCTTGGACTGATGATGATAATAGAAAAGTGTTGTTTGATAAAAAGGCAAAGAATATATTACAATCAACACTAGGAATGGATGAATTTTTCCGTATATCTCACTGTAAAACAGCAAAAGAAATATGGGATACATTAGAAGTAACTCACGAAGGCACCATTGAGGTAAAAAGATCTAAACTCAACCACTACAAGAATAATAGGATTTTGTGAGGGCCAAAAGCCCTCACAAAGGGGGAAAAACAGCCACAAATGTGGCTTTTGTGAGGGCTTTTGGCAGCCACAAACAAACTGGTCACAAAATTTTGTGAGGGCTTTTGTAGCCACAAAGTGCTGAAACAAGTTGGATTTTGTGAGGGCTTTTGCAGCCACAAAATCCTGCATTTGTGAGGGCATAGGCCGCCACAAAAGACAGGCTGACTGGATTTTGTGAGGGCTTTTGGCCGCCACAAAATCATGCTGACTGGATTTTGTGAGGGCTTTTGGCCGCCACTAAATCTTGCTGACTGGACCTTTGTGAGGGCTTTTGGCCGCCACAAATGCCAACGTAAAATAAAAATTAATTTTTATTTTATTTCAATAATTATAATTAATATAATTAATATATTTGTATTGAATATGATTAATATAATTAATATTATATATAATAAATTAATATAATTATAATTATAATTAATATAATTAATATATCTATAAATTAATATTAAAATTTAAATTTAAATTAAATTAAATTTGAAAGACTAATAATTAAATTATTTAAATAATAAAATATTAATTATAAAATATTTAAATTAATTAAAATATATTTAAATTATTAATAATAAAATATTTAAATATTTAAATTAATAATTATATATTTTAAAATATATAAAATACTAACTTGATGCCGAGTAGCGTCTGACTTCAAGCTTTCACTCACGTACGATGCTTGCAAGTCTTCGAAATAATTAGCAACCACTATACAAAAATAAAAATCAATAACATTAATTAGTTATATCAAATTAAAATATCAAATTAAAAATTCACATATATAATATAATTTATATACTTACCAAATTTTAAATGAAGAGTAATGAAGTTGTAGAGAGAAGGAGGAGAGTATAGTGATAATGAAGTTGTAGAGAGAAGTTAGATGTGAAAAATGAAGAAGGAGGTGGGAAATATATATAGGATTAGCCTTGGGAATTTGTGGCGGCCAAAACAGCCACAATGGCAACGGCTAGTGGAATTTGTGGCGGCCTAGCCCGTCAGAAAGGGCAACGACTATGTACACATTTGTGGCGGCCTTTGCCGCCACAAAATCTAACGGCTATGACACTTGTGACGGTCTAAGCGGCTAGAAAAGCCACGTGGATTTGGGCGTATTTTGTGGGGGCCTTTGCAGCCACAAACGCCACGTGCACAATCCATTGTGACGGCATAGGCCGCCACAAATTCACTGGTCTTTTCAAGCTTTTGTGACGGATTTGGCCCTCACAAAATTAATCCTTTGTGGCTGTAAAAGCTCTCACAAAATCCAGAAATATTTAACTGGATTTTGTGGCTGCCTAAGCCCTCACAAAATCACATGATCCAAATTTTGTGAGGGCTTAGGTAGCCACAAAATCTAGTTAAATATTTAAAAATTTGTGAGGGCTTTTTCAGCCACAAAAAATGACCAATTTCAATTTTAGCTTTTGTGAGGGCTTTTTCGGTCACAAATTTGTGAGAGTTTTATTCGGCCACAAAATATTTATAAAATTGGCCACAAATTAGAGAAATTCTTGTAGTGAACACACTATCACAAGAATATGAGTTATTTCGAATGCAGCCTGGAGAATCGATTCTAGACTTAGAGAAAAGGTTCTCTCACTTAACAAATCATTTGACGGCACTCGGAAAAATCTTTACCAATGATGAATTAAATCTAAAAGTATTAAGATCATTGACAAGGGTCTGACAACCAAAAGTGACAGGAATATCTGAAAAGAAAAGTCTATCCAAAATGATTCTTTCTGAACTATTTGGAAAACTTCAAGAGCACGAAATCGAACTTGGAAGGCTAGAACAAAATGAAAGTCAAGAAAAGAAGACCAAAAATATTGCTCTAAAGACCGAATCAAGAGAACAAATCAAGGACGACGATTCAGATGAAGATGAAAACATTATCTTTCTTGTTAAGAAATTTGGTAAGTTTCTTAAAAATGACAAAACATTCAAAAAGAAAAGTTTCAAGAAGAAAGATAATTCTACATCAAATCAAAACTTCACTTGCTTTGAATGTGGAAAACAAGGACATATTAAAGCATATTGTCCAAACCTTGCTAAGAAGAATGCCATAAAAAAGAAAGACTTCAAGAAGGCATACATAGCTTGGGAAGACAACAAAATAAGTTCATCTTCAGAAACAGAAAGTGAAGAATGCGCCAATGTTGCATTAATGGCATCGCATCAATCATATGATGAATAAGAGGTTAGTAATATAGACTATCCTCATCATAATAAAACTAATAGTGAATTAATCATAGAATACAATGATGCTCAAAACGCAATTAAAGAATTACTTATTGAATGTAAAAAGTTGTGTAAACTAGTGTCAACACAAAAGAAACAAATCTCAAGTCTATAAGAAAAAGTTGACATTATGGAGAAAAATTCTGAAAAACTAAAACAGAATTTTACATGCAATAAATAGGATTCCCTCTCTTTCAAAATTGTTCAATTAAATAGGGTGATTGAACAATACGAAAAGGGACAATTAGGATTGGAAAATGTCTTAAATATGCAAAGATACTCAAATGATAAAAGTGGTCTTGGATATTCAAAATTTGATAAACCAAACTTGAACAAGACTATTTTTGTTAAAGCAAGTAATCAATCTAATCAAGAAAAGATTATAGTTATGAAAAAGGATCATCTTTATAATAAGAAAATTATTCAAAATAAATCTCATACACATGTTACTAAAAATAGATTTAAGCCTACTTGCTCTTATTGTGGTCTTCATGGTCATACACCTAATACATGTCACATTAGAAACATTAGTGTTCCAAGTGGGCATTATATATGGGTAAAGAAAGGTACTAACCATCAAGGACCCAAAGCACATTGGGTACCTAATAAAGTTTGATTTCAATTTTGTAGGTATACAAGAAAGATACTTCAAATATGTGGTACTTAGATAGTGGATGCTCTAAACATATGACGGGTGATGTAACAAAATTTTCAGCCTTAACACTTGAGTCCAAGGGACATGTAGTATATGGAGACAACAACAAAGGAAAAACTTTAGGCATTGGAAAACTCGGCACAACACCATCCCCCTCGATTGAAGATGTCTTATACGTTGAAGGTCTAAAACACAATCTCATAAGCATTAGCCAGCCTTGCGACAAAGGATACAAGATAGTCTTTAATAAAGATGAGTGCATCATCCAAAATGAAGCTACAAATGAAACTCAATTTGTCGGTAAGCGGTTCAAAAACATTTTTATACTTAATCTTGACAATTTATCCTTAAAAATGAAATGTCTTTTGGTAAGCGACAATAATGATACTTGGCTATGGCATAAGAGATTTGCTCATATTCATATGGATCATTTAAACAAATTAGTCAAGCATGATCTTGTTGTAGGTTTACCAAAAATGAAATTTATAAAAGATAAATTGTGTGACACATGTCAAAAAGGTAAGCAAATAAAAAGTTATTTCAAACCTAAAAATGTCATTTCAACCTCTAGACCACTACAATTGATACATATGGACTTGTTTGGTCCATCAAGAACCAAAAGTCTTGGTGGAAACTCATATGGACTAGTTATTGTTGATGATTACTCAAGGTTCACTTGGACCTTATTTTTAGCAAGTAAAAATGAAGCTTTTAAGGCATTTAAAAACTATGCCAAGCTAGTCCAAAACGAACAATCTGCCAAAATTGTATCAATTAGAAGTGATCATGGAAGAGAATTTCAGAATACTTTATTTGAAGAATTTTGTGAAGAAAATGGCATTTTCCACAATTTTTCTGCACCTAGGACACCACAACAAAATAGGGTTGTTGATAGGGATGAGAATAGGTTAGGCCGTCCGTAGGGGCCTATGGCCTGGCCTGACCTATTTAATAAAAAGGCTAGGCTCAGGCTGTTTTTAAAGCCTATTTATTTAAATAGGTCAGGCTCAGGCATATAAAAAAGCATGTTAGGCCTAATAGGCCGGCCTATATATATTTATTATTTATTAATATTATTTTTTATTATTATATTAATAATATTATTTTCTATTTTAAATTCTATCAATTAGGCAATCACTTACTAATCATTCCATATTCAGTAGTCGTTCCATATTCGGTAGCAGTTCTATATTTGGTAGTCGTTTTATATTCGGTAACCGTTTAATTAGTCAATCACTTAGTAGTTGTTCCTTATTTGTTTAAGAAATAATGGATTCGTTTAAAAAAACTTTTAAAAAGGCTTTCAGGTCAGGCCAAACTATTAAAAAGGTCAGGCTTAGGCCGAAAAAAAGCCTATGATAGGCCGTAGGCCAAACTTATGCCGAAAAAATAAATCGTAGGCCAGGCTCAGGCCTTTCAAAGCCTGGCCTGACCTGACCTATTCCCACCCCTAGTTGTTGAGAGAAAGAACAGATCCTTGATAGAGCTCGCTAGAACTATGTTAAGCGACTCTAATCTACCAAAATATTTTTGGGCAGATGCTGTAAACACAGCATGCTATGTTCCCAACTGGGTAATCATTAGGCCAATTCTTAAGAAAACTCCTTATGAACATTACAAAGGAAGAAAACCCAATATCTCTCACTTCCGCATTTTTGGATGTAAGTGTTTTGTGTTAAACAACGGTAAAGGCAACCTTGGAAAATTTGATGAAAAAGCTGATGAAGGTATATTTCTCGGTTACTCTTTATCTAGTAAAGCATTTAGAATTTTCAATAGAAGAACTTTATTAGTTGAAGAATCAATGCATGTAACTTTTGATGAAACTAACCCCATAAAAGAGGAAAATATTATTTCTTGTGATGATGATGTTTTTGAAAGCAATGATCCAACCAAAGAATTTCAAACTAATCAACCAGGTCAAGAAAGTGAAGTCAATATTGAAAGGCAAAGTGATGATATCATTCTAAAAGGTTCTCAAGAACTTGAATTGTTATCGGATTGTTTATCAATATACCTCACTTTATTCTTATTCAAATCTTATTGTATCACTTGTAAAAGAAAGTAGGACTTTCTAAAAGATAGCTTAATCTAAGATAGTGGTGTGCTATCTTAGAAGTATTGTTAGAAGTTTGTAGCAAGAATCTCAGGGTGGGAGTTGTACATTTTCTAACAAGTATTGGATTAATCTCTTGTGGTGTGCAAGAGGACTGGATGCACCCTTGGTTATAAGGGAAACCATGATAAATCTTAAAGTGTCCATTTACTTACTGCACTTTATCATTAGTAGGCATTTTATTAACTCAGAAAATTTAACTACCATATCGCTAAAAACACGAAAATTTACTAACACCTAATTTACCCCCCTATTAGGCGTACTTCTATACTTACAATAATTATACTTTTGAAGAGGCAAAATGATGCCACATTAGGTCTTGAAATGAAGGTAGCCTATTTTGACGCATTGACACATGCAACAAACTTCTCTCATAACACAAAATACGTTTCCTTTACCGAATATAATTCTCATTGTGTATTATTCAACGATCACTTAACTGTCTTTGTCATCTCCACCCTTGAACACCCTCCAATCACAACAACTATAACGTGACCTTTACACTTTCAAAGAAAAATGACATAATCTACTAAAATTCTCACACAAAACCCGTACCAACCAACAATGGAATCCTTCCAAAATAAAGTTTGTCTCATTCCCAAAAAATTTAAGTAAATATTTTTATCAACCAAACCTCTTCAGTATCAATTCTTCCCACAAAAATATTCTTCCACCACATAGAACGCCTCGACCTGCCCCCCCCCCCCCCCCCCCCCCCCCCCACCAAAATCCCCTAACTTCCACTCCATATTTATTTTTCAATACCAATTTTGACTCTATTTTTAACCTCCAACATCATTTACCCAATAGAGATTTATTTAAAACTTTCGAATCTCGAACAATCAACCTTGTTCTCTAAAGGAAAACACACATTTTCTCGTTTGACCCAATGAATCTTTATTTTTCCTCATTCCCACCCCAAAGAAATTATTTAAAAATATATTCAAGTTGAGAAATGATACTTGGATGAGACTTGAAAACATAATAAATAAATAAATTGGTAATGCATACAAGACATATTTGAGGAGTACTAAACGACCACTCAACAATAAAGTTTTAGATTTCCACCCTGACAAACCACTTCTAATCTTCTAAATAACATGCTTTCAATACACACACTACAATGAAGATTATCACAAATAGGCAACCCTAAATATTTGAATGGAATACCACCTATCTTACCATTAAGCATCTCTGTCACAGTTTGAAGCCAAGAACTATTAACATTAATATCTGCCAACATAGTTTTATGAAAATTAACCTTAAAGCCAGATAGAAGCTCAAACCACAACAAATTAGCCTTGATAGCTGTAATATTGTCCCGACACTTCACTTCCATAATCAACATATCTTTTGCAAAATTTAAAAGAGAGACATGAAACTCATTTGAGCCGACCTCAAAGCTTTTGAAACGATTGGCTTCCACAAAAGAACTAAGCAGAGTATTCAAGCCCTCAACAACTATTAAAAACAAGAGCAGAGATAAGGGGTCACCATATCTCAATCCTCTCTGTATAACAAGCTCTTCTGTAGACTCTTATTCACTAACATAGAAACTAACGTTGAACCAACACATTCCAAAATATATTTAAGCTATCATAAGATCCAGGTAATCCCACTTAACTAAGTCATATGCCTTCTTGAAATCCACTTTGAATAGAATTAGCTCTTTCTTTTTCTTTTTTGCCACATTGACCACTTCGTTGGCAACTAAGATTTCATCCAAAATTTGTCTGTCTTTAACAAACGTTGGTTGAGATTTAACTATTATGGAACCAATCATTTGACATAGTCTATTCCCCAAAAATTTGACAAAATGGTATATATACACCCCACTAAAGAAATTGGTCTAAAATTAGATAAGACTGACATATTATCTTTTTTGGGAATGAGAACTATAAAAGAACAATTTGATCCTTTTACCAACCTCTCATTCACATGAAACTCACCCAAAAATCTCATAAAATCAACTTTTATGGTCTCCCAAAGCTCTTTCGCAAACCCAAAATGTACAACATCCGAATATGGGCTTTTGTAGTTGTCACAATTCTACACCGTCCATTGGACTTCCTCTTAACTAAATCAAACTTAACAACGATTCATATTACATTAGCACGAGATACTTAAGCTGCACATTATCCAAGCCCATGTGAATAGATTTAGTGGATTAAAGATTACCTTCAAATCAATTAAACAAAGTACTTTTCACTAGCTCCACCCCCTTCGACATGCACAACCTCAACCTCGATACTGAGAACAGAATTAAGATGCCTCATATTGGATACCATACAATAAAAAAAAACTTTGTATTTGGATCTAGGTCTCTCAATCAGTACACATGCGAATGTTGCAATTGAACACTACAATTCAACCGAGATAAACAAAAAATATTAGCTGAAAATTATCGCCGCACTTTAATCTCCACGCCTGATAGAACACATGACTCAACTTTAATATCTAACTTATTCAACTCCTCTTTAGCCACTCGTATCTTGTCAATCAGGTTGGTGCAATGTTGCTTATGTCAACTCCTCAAGCAATTTTTAATATTTTTCAACTTTTGCTTTAACACAAAGCCCCCCAACCAAACACCGAATAACTATTCCACTATTCCTTAACAAAGACCTTATAACCATCAAATTGCTCCGAACACTTCAACATGTGAAAAGATCTTGAACCTCAGTTATCACAATCATTACACAAGAATAACGAACAATGATCAAATAAGCCATATTCCAACGCCTACTATGAAAAATTGGGCCACTAAAAAACCTCACCTCTCCGATAAAAGAAATTGGTCTAATATACTCATAATCGATCCATCCAAACGACACCAAATAAAAGCTCGATCATTTAACGATAAGTCAATAAGATCTTATTCCTCAATAAAATTATTAAACAACAAAATGTCTTCTATCTAGATATAATCACTCCCCCATTTCCATTAACTTCCCTCCTAATTGTATTTAAATCTCCATATACACACCAACAACAATTTGCATCTCCCTCAAGCTTTTCTACTATCATATTCCACAGATCCTGCTTTTCGATCCTGTCACAAGGTGCATAAACATTTACCATACAAAATTTTCCCCTAGTATCCTTCCACACCCCGTCCACAAGTAGTTCATTGTTTAAGATGAATGAACTCCACATATCGATCCGCGAGCTATTCCACATGGTAAGAATATCTCAGAATCTACCCGCTGATCGTTTGAACAATATTCCAAATTCTTTTGTGCCTCACAACATTTCACACATTGTTTCCTCCACAACATCTAACTTCGCTTCTCGAACCCCTATAATTTTTTTTCTCCGCAACTCCTTTCATGCCTCTGATGTTATAGCACAACATCTTCATCTTCAACCTTACTACCCCCCAAATACTTCCTACCCCCTCCACTTCTAAAATCCCATCCATTCTTTCTAATATTCACCGTATCCCTCTTTTGATTTCCATTAATTTTTCAACTATAATATTTTCCTCCTCTTGTGGAACTAACCCGACCTCTTTTACAAAATTTAATACTTTACTAACCTCCTTCACATCATTATGATGTAAAACCAAATGCCTGCAATTTTTCCGAGACGAATAATCAATCAACCTAGATAAAGAAGAAACACTAACATGATTTAACGAAGCGAACAAATCTGCTTATCTCCTGTACTTTCTTATGATCCTCTATCAAGGGTCTCTCCTTCTGTTGATGCTCTAGTAGCCTAGTTATTTGTTTCAAAGATTAAAATTCTCTATTTTAATTAGGATCTATTACTTGTAGGATATTCTAATAGTAGATAATCTAGGTCAGTGCTATTTTTACATGAAATCTCATGTCTAAGTGTATATATATATTAGGGTGTGTGTATGTTGAAAAAAATTTGAATAGAATTGATTTTGTTTTGAAGTAAAGAAATTTACGTTTTGGATATTTTTACTCCAGAAACAAGTTTGATTTAAAGCTTAGTATAAAATTTTGGTTTAAATATGTTTTTAGACTATCTAAATATATATCAATTTTCATTTTTATCCCTCTAAGAATTTCTTTCGAACTTTGGCTCTTCTAAATTTTCAACTATCAATTTAGTCCCTTTTTTTTTTCTTCAAAAGTTCATGTCGCATGTTCTAATTGATGTTTTTGGTGACACATCATTGTTAAGACTTTAAAATATTATTAATTTAATAACTTAACTATTTATTCTTTAATTTAACAATTTAATCTTTAATTTGAAGTTATAGATAAATGAATAAAGATTCAAGATTAAATAGTTAAATTATTAAACTAATGATATTTTAAAATTTTATCAATGATATGTTATCAAAAAAGTCACTTGGAACATGTGACGTGTACTTTTGTAAAAATACAGAGACTAAAATTGATAATAGAAAGTTTAAAAAAATCAAAAGTTTGAATAATTTTTTTAGAATGACTAAAAACGAAAGTTTATATATTTAGAGGAACTAAAAATATATTTAATT
>JBBPBT010000072.1:1100450-1178596 GCA_037974875.1 Cicer bijugum | reverse complement strand
TTTAACAAACAAACCCTAAATCACTTTTTACTCTCACTATCATTCAAACATGCACTTATTTCTCTTTACTCAGTACTTTTGATATAAACTTAACATCCTAATCCAAAAGGAAGAAAAAAAAATCAAAAATATCATTTTTTTTAGGGTGTGCATATAAAATTATAAAGAAACTTTTGAGGAAATTTTATGTTTCTACTAATGGAATAGAAGAGACAATATACCAATTCTATATAATAGTAACTTGTATAAAAAGTTCTAGTATGTTATCTTAAAAAAAAAAAAAAATTACCCTTTATGCAGATTGGGGGTTGAACATATTAATCTTGCTAAATTAAGATATATAATCAATCATGCATTAAATTATTTTCCATGACTGTGAATACTACCATTGTGATTTTAACAAACTTTAATTAGTGCAACAAATAACACAAGCTGTGTATTATGAAATGTGCCACCTTACCAAACCAAATAATGCACCTGACCACTACTACATAACATTCAAATCAATTAAATCAAAAATTATCATAAGTACCAAACAAAACAAAAAATCAAAATTATCAGCTGGACCTGGACGGTGGTTCATTCATCTTATGTCCTAAGCAACATGACATGACCCCACTTATGTGATCATTTAACAGGCTGCATACATATGAATTGAATATTCTCATTTTTTTTATACTTTTTATTTTCTTCTAAGTCTTCTTTTGGTGCCAAGTCAGCATCTGTAGCAGGAAAAAAATTACTCCCTTCCTCTCTCTTTATAAGGGATTTATAGTGATTTTTTACATGAAGAACTTTTCAAAATTCCACATATATTATTTCTTTACTAAAATACATGTATTTAATTTACTGTTGAGAAATATAATTTTCTTTTTATTTTTTTTTTATAATATCAATAATTATACAGGTAATATGAAAATGTAATCCACATTTTTGACAAATTTATTACTGTACTTTTCTTTAATATATGTTAGGAATAGAATAGTGACTACAACTTTAATTAGCTTTAAAAAGTTATACATACCACCCTGCCATTTTCTCTTCTCCTTTCCTTTTGGACATTCCTTTCTACTTTCTGAGTTTCTACTAAACACACCACCATTACTTGACATACACCTCCTTTTTCTTTCTATCATCTTTTTCATAAATATTAATTCATCTTGGTCTAGTTCTGATTTTTGATGATCAGAAGAATATAGCATCATGGTTAGCTTCTGAATTATGAGTTTTTGAGTTTTGCTTCTGTTATTGATCTGCTTATAACTTTTTTCTTTTGGATCATATATTGTTAACTTTTTTGCTGTCTTTGTTTTGAATTTTTTAGGGAACACCTGTGAACATCATTGTTGGATCACAGGTTTGGGTTGAGGATCCTGAGATTGCATGGATTGATGGTGAGGTTACTGAAATCAATGGCACAAATGCAACCATCATTACAACTGAAGGGAAAACTGTAAGCTTTCTACTTGATCATGAAACATACTCATGAAAGCACAGTTCTTTAGTGAAACTGAAACACTGGGGAACTTGATTAGAATAATTCCATATCATAGATGTTAACATAACAGGTGTTTTACAGAATTTTGCTCTTTGACTATAATAGAAATGACAATCTAAGTAACACTGATCTAAGACGTCGTGTCTGACATATCTGGTTACACTCAAATACTTTGAATTATTATCTGTGTCTACATGTCAGGCTATCTGGGTTGTGTCCGATGTTCATGTTTTTGTTGGTGCTATATAGATGGCTACTTTGGATCCAAATGATGGAAAGGGAATAACTTGAAGAAAGAATTGTAGGGAATTCCATCACCTTTAGTTCTGTTTTATTATTCCTTTCAATGGACTAGAATACTGCAACATAAGAGTTATGGAAAAAATAAAATTATAGTAGTATGTTTATGTGATTTTGCATATAAAGCTAAACCATTACAGATGTCAAATATAAAAAATACTCCAAAAGCTATACTTGATAGTCAAGCCAATAATTTGATAGAATTTTTCTAAGTTCATAAGCTCAAGCACCATAATTTGATTGAATTTCACACACCTCAGTCTTATCTAGCCAGAACCACGGCCCAAATTCAACATCCTCCCTCCAAAAATGTATCACTATACTCATAATTTTGATGCTTGAAGTGCAAGAATAAAGAAGCATATAAACTAAACATTAGCATAATCCTAAATTTCAGGTTGTTGCAGATATTTCAAGTATATACCCTAAAGATACAGAGGCACCACCTGCAGGGGTTGATGACATGACCAAGCTAGCATACCTTCATGAGCCGGGAGTCTTGCATAACCTTTTGTGTCGTTTTTCTCTCAATGAGATATATGTAAGTCACAACCACATAATAAACTTCTCAATATATATAATTTTTCAGACAAATAATATAAAGGAAAGGATCAATATCTAACTATTATTAATGAAATAAGCAGACGTATACCGGGAATATCTTAATTGCGGTGAATCCTTTTCGAAGACTACCACACTTGTATGACATTCATATGATGGAGCAATACAAAGGAGCAGCATTTGGTGAGCTGAGTCCTCACCTTTTCGCCGTAGCAGACACCTGTTACAGGTATTGAATATTGATCAATGTAGAATTTGAGATTAAAGGAAATGCACTATCAGTGTAAAGTTATTTTATATTGACAATCGATCGAAACTCTTGTCACATGAAACTTAGAAATCAAATTATTATAGAGTTAACTAGTTTAATATATCAGGGCTATGATGAATGAAAATGGAAGTCAATCTATTTTGGTAAGTGGAGAAAGTGGAGCTGGTAAAACTGAGACAACTAAAATGCTAATGAGATATCTAGCTTTCATGGGAGGTAGATCTAATACAGAAGGAAGGACAGTAGAACAACAGGTTTTGGAGGTGAGATTGAACCACTTACAATTTAATACTCCTTCCGTTCCTTTTTAACTGTTGCTTATGTAGAAACATTTTGTTTTTTATTTGTTTTTCGTTTTTCAAATGACTTGATTCAATCAAAAAAACAAATAATTCTATCAAAAGTAACAAAATTTATTGGTTTTTTGGACCATAAAAAGAACAGCAACTAAAAAGGAATGGAGGAGTAGTTATTTCTTGGTTAACTCAAATAAGGAATATATAGTTACATTGTAAAATTCTTCAGTCCAATCCAGTGTTGGAAGCATTTGGAAATGCCAAAACTGTCAAAAACAACAATTCAAGGTAAATTCTATAGATATTTTTTCTCAGTTCATATTTTTTCCATTTGAGTTTGTCTTACAAAATTATTGGAGTTTTTTGCAGTCGTTTCGGTAAATTTGTTGAAATTCAATTTGATAAGAATGGAAAGATTTCTGGAGCCGCAATCCGAACATACCTCCTCGAAAGATCTCGAGTTTGCCAAGTTTCTGATCCAGAGAGAAACTATCATTGCTTTTACATGCTTTGTGCAGCTCCACAAGAGGTAAATCCTCCATAATATGCTGAAAAAATATTAGTACTACATGACATATCATGAACTGTTAAAATTTGCATGATAGGATGTGAAGAAGTACAAGTTAGGCGATCCGAGACAATTCCGCTATCTTAATCAATCAAACTGTTATGAAGTGTCGAATGTAGACGATGCAAAAGAATACATGGAGACAAGAAATGCAATGGATATTGTAGGAATCAATCAGGATGAGCAGGTATTAGGCCACTGCATAACATTTTTATGAAGCATTGCATAGATTTGTTTTTATCATCAAGATGATTCAAAGAAAATTCTCTCCACAGGATGCTATCTTTCGCGTGGTAGCTGCCATCCTTCATCTTGGAAACATCGACTTCGTCAAGGGAAATGAAGTTGATTCTTCCAAATTGAAAGATGAAAAATCGCTCATCCACCTTCGAATAGTTGCCGAGTTACTCATGTACAAGCTTTGATCCAACTGTCATATTCAAATAACTCCTAGGATTTGCCTTCATTGTCCTTTGACAGTTGACATGTTTATTTTCAGGTGTGATGAGAAATCATTAGAAGACTCGCTTTGCCAGCGTGTCATCGTTACTCCTGATGGCAACATCACGAAGCCTCTAGACCCGGACGCAGCTTCTTTGAGCCGAGATGCTTTGGCGAAGACTGTCTACTCCAGATTGTTTGATTGGTAAAAACAAAACATCCATTAACACCATCATGTGTCAGCATTCACTAGTACTTGTATACTTCAATCAAAATGCAATATAAAGCTGCTCTAAGCCTACTGTTTTTTGTTTCTATTGTGTAAAACTTATTTTAAGTTTTGATACAAGGAGTGACATATTCTGTATGCATTTTTCTAATATGGCAGGATTGTTGATAAGATTAACAGTTCAATTGGTCAAGATTCTAATGCAGTAAGCCTAATAGGAGTCCTTGATATTTATGGATTTGAAAGCTTCAAAATCAACAGGTAAGTATGATACTATCTTTGTCCCTTTTTCAATTTTCACATATATAAGAAAAGTATGTAGTGTATTTAATGCGTTCATTTTGTGTATGGATGTTCTTAAAATACTCTTTTGTATATGAATGTGTATAACTTTGACTTTTCATCTTCCAAGACACTTAATAGTATTAGTTATGAGTATATTTGGAAAAAGATATTAAATGTTTGAAGTAATTTTAAATGAGGCTTATATTTAGAGACAATGTTTTTTCTTCCAAAAGGGAATTATAATTAGGGACAGATATAGTAATTATCTGTCAGAAAGACAATTTATACATCTTTACATTATAATCTCATTTGTTCTGCATTTACAGTTTTGAGCAACTATGCATCAACCTAACAAATGAGAAGTTACAGCAACATTTTAATCAGGCAAGGTTATAACTTCTTAATAAAGCTTTCACATCATTATTGATGCAAATGCATAATATTGAAATGGAACTTTTTGAACAGCATGTATTTAAGATGGAGCAAGAAGAGTACACAAAGGAAGAAATTGATTGGAGCTATGTAGAATTTGTGGATAATCAGGATGTTCTTGATCTTATTGAGAAGGTAACTTGAGACTTATCTATCAACATTGGTTTGTGCAAGACATTTTCTACCTGATAAAATTGTGAAATTATTTATTTGTCACACATGCAGAAACCTGGTGGAATTATTGCTCTTCTTGATGAAGCTTGGTATGTCATTTCTGACACAAAAAGCTTTGAGTGGATTAAAAATTTCAAAACAGATAAGCCTGTTTGGTTATAATATGCCTACAAAAGAGTTCCTCAATGCATGAAAGCATTGTAGTAGAACTTTCCTTGGTTTTAAATAGTGGTTGCAATCGCGGTTTCAAGATTGCGGGAAAATGTGGTTGCAGCACTACTACTGTGGAGACCTCTAAAACTATTATATTACAACCGCATTGCACTTGCATACCACAATTTAAAAGCATGAAAGTTGCTATGACAAATTTTATTTAACATTTAAATAGGAAGCACAATCCAAAATAAAAATCATGAATGTTAACTATATACTAATTTTGTAGCATGTTCCCCAAGTCAACTCATGAGACTTTTGCACAAAAGATGTATCAGACATACAAAGTACACAAGAGATTCAGCAAGCCGAAACTTTCTCGAACAAACTTCACAATTAATCACTATGCCGGAGATGTAAGTGGAGTAAATTCTAAACCCTAAAGTTTAAATATTTTTTGCAGCTATCTGGTAAAAAGATATAGTTGATAATTTCTTTTCACAAAACATTTTGATGTATAGGTCACATACCAAGCAGATTATTTTCTTGATAAGAATAAAGATTATGTTGTAGCAGAACATCAGGCTCTTTTATGTGCTTCCAAGTGCACATTTGTTGCTAATCTTTTCCCTCCTTTACCTGAAGAAACATCAAAGCAATCAAAATTCTCTTCCATTGGCTCACAATTTAAGGTAAGAGTAGTTTTTTCAACAATGATTTGTGCCACATGTGGAAACTCTCAATACATGAATTACTTTTTCTGAATCAAATCTTAATATACAGCAACAACTGCAATCTCTCATGGAGACACTAAGCACCACAGAACCACATTACATAAGATGTGTGAAACCAAATACAGTTTTGCTGCCAGGAATATTTGAGAACTTCAATGTCTTAAACCAGTTAAGATGTGGGGTGAGTTTAATTTTTCCTATTCTCTATGAAATGTAAGACTGTTTAGATTTGAAGCACCGATTCAGACACGGACACTGGATACACACTGCCACAACGGAACCAATAGTAATTTGAGAAAATTTCACATATTGACCTTTACATCATTACTTGCAGGGAGTACTTGAAGCAATTAGGATAAGTTGTGCTGGATATCCAACTAAAAGAACATTTGAAGAGTTCCTCGATCGCTTTGGAATGCTAGCCCCTGATGTCCTTGATGGGTATAGTTTATGAGATTAATTGTTAAGCAGTAACTGTGTAAAACATTTTACACAGCATCCAATTCAATCATACCACTGACGATGCATACAAATTAATTTCATAGTTTATTTTAGTAGACAAAAAAATGAAAATGCTCTTTTCTTTAAACTTTTATTGTCACATTCAAGAAAATGGATACACAGTTCAGTACATTGACGATTGTCACATTCGTATGTTAATCTGCTTGAAGGTTCACATGAAAATAAATATCATAGATATATATCTTTCATTGTTCTACAAGATAATTAATGCTTTCTTCTGTGCAGATCTGATGAGAAAAAAGCATCTATTGCCATCTGTGATAAGATGGGATTAAAAGGCTATCAAGTAAGTCTATACATGGACAAAAACGATATAGAGAAGCAAAAATAGGCATAAATATCAGGAATAGTGTTATAAGCTCTAATGCATTACCTCTAATGATTCTTTCAATCAGATGGGAAAAACAAAAGTTTTTCTTAGAGCTGGTCAGATGGCTGAATTAGATGCGCGAAGAGCCGAAGTCTTAGCCAAAGCAGCTAGGCTCATACAGAGACAAATCCGAACACATTTAGCGCGAAGAGAGTTCATCACACTGAAAAAGGCCACAATTCATATTCAAAAGAACTGGAGAGGTAACTTCTCTTCACAAAAAATAACTTGTATATTTTTAGTACATGTCCTCCCTTTCCAATAAGTGCATAACATTTAGAGTTCTGTTCTAAAAATAACTGACTTGACTTACTTTTCTTCGCGTTTTTTTCCAGCAAAACTTGCACGCGAAGTCTACGAGCATATGAGGAGAGAAGCTGCTTCTATCCGGATACAGAAACATGTTCGTGCACATAGAGCAAGAGTGTATTATACATCATTACAAGCATCAGCTATTGTTATTCAATCAGGGTTGCGAGCATTAGCAGCACGAAACGAATATAGGTACAGAAGAAGAACAAAGGCTTCAATCAAAGTTCAGGTAAGAACAACTTAGATAATGACATACATATTGAAATAATTTGGATTTCTTCTAAACTTGAAATAAAAAGGATCATTAAAATGTTCATCTAAAGTATCATTAATAAAAATTTGAAGAAGCTTAAGATACAAGCAATCCAAATATCAAACTATATCTACTTCTGTTTTACATTGAGAATTCTTATTTACCAATTTTATTTCTTCTGACAGACACTATGGAGAAGAGTTCGAGCTCTTTATAATTACAAAGAGCAGAAGAAAGCAACTGTTACACTTCAATGTCTTTGGAGAGCTAAAGTAGCACGAAAAGAGCTCAGAAAGCTTAAAATGGCGAGTCTTACTTCTTTGAATCACTTTCTAGAATTTTATGCCAAGTCATATTTATAAGAATTTATGAGAAAAATGTTTCAAAAGTAACAATTTTAAATTTGTGTGTAGGCTGCAAGAGAAACCGGTGCACTGAAGGAAGCAAAAGACAAATTGGAGAAACGTGTTGAGGAGCTTACATGGAGACTAGATATTGAAAAGCACATGAGGGTAGGGACTCTTAACTAATATCTCGTGTTACTCATCCATCCCTAATGTTTATTCAAAATGCGTAAAGAACACTATTAAATTGGAGCTTGTGATAACATCATTAATCCCATTGAGTTTTTTTTTACTACTGGATCTTAGAATCGAAAAAATGTCAACCAGTAAATACTTTTTTTTTACCCGTTGGCCTAGGGTTGCTTGAACGGCTCAATATGATAATATTTATTTTTTGTTACAAAATTGCCTGTTATTTTAAAATAAAAGTGCATTTTTGCAATTAAAAATTAAAATAAGAAATGAAAGGAGATACAATTTCTCAAAGTAAAGGATCTTTGTATGTTCTGGATAGGAACTTGAAACTTCGTAGGTGTGTGAATTTTTTTGTAGGATTTACTGTGTCATCTAGGGAAAAATAAAAGACCCTTCTTTTTTATTCATGATAATTTTTTTTTTCAATTAATGCATAACATTAAAGTTCATATTATTCAGGATAGTAGTCAGAAGAAAAACCTTGACTACTAATGCAACATTTTCTCAAACCCGTACTAATCATGAAAAAACATAACACACAGGTTGACCTTGAAGAAGCTAAAGGGCAAGAGATTTTGAAATTACAAAATGCATTACAAGAAATGCAAAGTGAGCTAGATGAAGCTCATGCTGCAATTATACATGAAAAAGAAGCAGCAAAGATAGCAATTGAACAAGCACCACCAGTAATAAAAGAGGTACCTGTTGTGGATAATACCAAGCTGGAGTTACTGACAAATAAAAATGAGGAGTTGGAGGTAAATCTGAAAAAAATTTCTCTTAGATATTTAGAAACTTTTTACTTTCAGCAATAAAATGCTGGGAAATTAAAAATAGATTAGGGAACATTTTCAGTATACAACTCTCAAGAGAGGAGAACTCTGGTAAATTTGAGTCTAGTTCCACTTGGACTAGCATAATGTTGGTAAAAGACCATTTAGTAGTGTATGAAAATGATATTTTAGTTAAGGAAAAGAAAAAGCTTGATGTCTTGAAGAAACTTTGAAAATTTCATTCAGCAAAGTATTTTACAATCCAATATAAGAAGAATGATACATAAAAAAATGATGCATAATCACAATCCATCAAACAGCAGAGCATGTATAAATATTTTGCACTTGACACTTACAATGATGCCAAGAATTTATATTGAAATCTGAAAATGCAGAATGAAGTACAAGAGCTGAAAAATAAGATCAAAGGTTTTGAAGAAATGTTCTTGGAAATTGAAACGGAGAATCAAAAAAGGCTGAAAGAGGCAGAAGAAGCACAACTTAAAGCAACACAACTTCAGGAAACCATAGAAAGGTTCTTAAGAACTTCCTCCCGATCGGTTCTTATAAGAGACAAATATGTTATTTTTTTCGTTTAAAATATGAAACATAGTATACTTTTTTAGTATATTAATTATTAAAATTAGTTTTATACCCTTAATTTATAACGTGTTTTGGACTTCCTATAATATGAAACAATGTTCTTTGTGCTAGCGAGTTTCATATAAAAACTACTAAACGGTATTTCTAAAAAAGTTTAATTTTCATACGTTGTTATCACATCATAACTATCTATATGTATAACTTTAAAAATAATTATAATTTTAATGATTTCACTGATATAATTGATCAGTATTAAAACTATTTATACTAACAAGTGTTTATAATTTACATCATTTCTTAATACATATGTTAGTGTTAACTAAGTGCCTGTGTGATTTATTCTTTTGTTTCTTATAAATAGTTACTCTCTATTTTTTATTACTACAGATTAGAACTGAGTTTGTCAAACCTTGAGTCTGAGAACCAAGTTCTTTGCCAGCAAGCTTTGGTAGAATCAAAAAATGAAGATCTCTCTGAAGAAATCAAAATGTAAGATACAATATATTATTTTCATCATTTACTAATTACTTTTTTGCTGCTAATTATGCTAATAATAATAATTAATTCAAATGACATAAAATACTGAAACTTCCATTCTGTTTACAGCCTCAAGGATCAGATAAAAAATCTAGAATCAGAGAATGAATTTCTAAGGAGCCAGGCAGCAGCTGTTGTAGAGCAGAAAGTTCATCCAGAAAAAGTGGAAACTGATCATCAGGAAGTTGCTGTTGTACAACAGATTCAACCAAGAGTTATTATTGAAGATAATATGAGAGCACAAATCAAGGTACAAACTACTTTAGTTGGAGATTTTCCTTAGAGTTATTTCATTATGTGACAATTATCTTTTATGATGATGCAGGACTTGGATAATGGAAATCAAACAGAAGAAGAATGGCATGCAAGAAAAGTATGTCCAACTTACTACATTTAGGACAGTTTGTTATAGTTTTTTTTATAAAAAAAACCACTTTTACGTGGTATTCTTTTCCGCTTAGTTTATTAAAAAATGATAATTTAAAAAAAAAATAACTCTAAAAATTTGCTTAATATATGAACTTGTTTTGAGTAGCTTATATTGAAAATCATTTTCATAGATAATTTATGAAAACTGAGATATTTACTATAATAAAAAATGCATAATAACTTCTGTTTCATTCTCATTATTGTGATGTCTTTGCACTCATTTTTGCTTAAAAAACATAGTAACTTGGGCTTTTTCTAAAAACCTCTAAAAAGTAATCTCCGAAGTGAATATCAAAATCACTTGCTTTTTAATTTTTTTAATCTATAACAAACTGAGTTCCCATCTTTAGGAAATTTTGTGTTAGTAATTCATAACAGTGTGTTAATTCAAATAATTTAATAATGTTTCTAGGAACCAAGAATACCTGTTACCATTCTTCTAAAGCAAAGATCACTCCCAGAAAGGCAGCAGGTATGTTTTGATATAGAGATTTTGAGAGACATTGAAGTTGCACACCTATATAAACTATGAATCACAGTTTTAATGTATATCTGTTGTAAACAGGAGAGTCATGATGCATTGCTCAAGTGTCTAATGGAAGATAAGCGTTTTGAGAAAAATAGACCTGCAGTTTCTTGTATTGTTTATAAAGCACTTCTTCATTGGAGATCTTTTGAAGCAGAGAAGACACATATATTTGATAAAATTACTCAAACTATCCGATCATCTATTGAGGTACATTCAATCTTCCAACAACTTCAGTACACTTTTGGTGTTTGAGTCTAACTCAACCATACAAAACTATCCTATAAATTGAGGATTTTTTAGGTTTGATAAGTACTATTTAGGCCTTATCTCAATTTGGACTTGGATATTTCTTGATATACACAAGTAAAATGATTAAGAAGATTCATCAACTCATTTTGTTGTGTGAAAGCAAATTATCAATTTATGTTATGGCAGAGTCAAGAAGGAATGAATGATCTAGCATATTGGCTTTCCACAACATCAACACTTCTATTTTATCTACATTGCACACTCAAGGTCAGCAACACCACTAAGACATTGACGCGTAACCGAAACTCGCCTGCCACATTATTTGGCAAAATGGCACAAGTAAGCTATAAAAAAACTACAGAAGATCGGTGCATTTAGAATCAATGTTAAGACTATAATGGTGTTTGGTGTTCAAAATGCAGGGTTTACGTTCATCTTCAATGGGAATGGGGATTTCAAGTGGATACAGTGGAATGGTTGAAAAGCCGAATGATCAATCTAAAGTGGAAGCCAAGTACCCTGCTATTCTATTTAAGCAACACTTAACTGCATTTGTGGAGAAGATATATGGAATGATCCGTGATAGTCTAAAGAAAGAGATTAATCCATTCTTAAATCTGTGTATTCAGGTAAAGTAAACAACATGTTTATGACAAAACTTCCAATCTGCAACAAGAAATTGAGTATTGGTTGATTACGGTAGCGTTTGAAGAACTTAATTAGAAGTGCACAAACATATAACACTGGCACAAACATAAACACTATAACACACGTGTCAGACAATGAATCATGTCGAACACACTTTCAATCTGAAGTGAAGGTACTACATAAGTTATAAGCATTTATGTAAGAGCTTACGAAAATAGTTAACGACGTGTTCATAAGTTTTTAGCTTATTTAGTTTTACACTATAGGTTTTAAAAGAAGCTTACAACTTATCTGGAAGCAGATTAATTTAATTCCCCATTAGACTAGACTATAGAAATACATAATTACTTAGATAATAAACACTTGCCTAATGAGTGATTAATTATTGTTTATCATAACACACTTTTAATAAATCTCTTACTACCATTGACAGGCACCAAGATCAATAAGAACCAGATCAATAAGAGGGTCATCAAAAAACATCCATTCAAATATAGTTGCAAAACAACAAGCATTGCATATGCACTGGAAAGGCATTGTCAGCAAATTAGATCATGCCTTGGCTATATTGTCTGAAAACTATGTAAGCATGAATCACTCTCTTAATTGCTTTGTTTGAGCTACTCAGAGAATATAGTTCTCAATATTCTACATTCTTGTGACTTCAGGTCCCTCCCATGATAACAAGGAAGATATTTAGTAAAGTTTTCTCATACATGAATGTTCAACTCTTTAATAGGTGAGCTGAATTTCCATTCAATTGCACTTAACATCTTGGACAAGTAAATGTTGATTCAATTTTATACAAATTCTCAAAATTTTATGACAATTATGGTCTTGCAGTTTATTGCTTCGTCGTGAGTGCTGCTCCTTTAGCAATGGAGAATATTTGAAGGCAGGTTTGCATGAGTTGGAACTATGGTGTCTCAAAACAACAGATCAGGTAGCTTCAAATATTAGACCAGAAGTTGTGACTAAGCCAAAATAAAGCACAAGTTCTAGACTCATTTCTTCATCTTTTCTCTTGTATTTTTATGTGTTTTACAGTGGTCATCTTGGGATGAACTCAAACACATACGCCAGAGTGTTGGATTTCTGGTATACTTTCTTGGATAATGATTCACTCTTCTTTTCCCTTTCCATAAAGTATAATTTTTAAATTGCTGTGTCAATGCAGGTTTTGCATCAAAAGACTCAAAAATCATTGGAGGAGATCACAAATGAACTATGCCCGGTATGTAACTAACTCGTGTATCAAAGACAACATAATGAGTATCTAACTGTTTCGAGCTTGAACCTTTTTGGATAAGAAGTAGCTTTTCTTTAACTTATGGTTTTCTATTTAGAATGAATTTAACATTGAATTTTATATTTGAAGCATTGACACAAACATGTACGCACTGGTAACAATTTGAGAAAATTGAAGTGATTGAAAGTTTACATGTTGTATCAGATACCTGACACGCCTTCAATTTGAAGTGTCGGTGTTAAATAGAATTTTATCAAAATCACAAGTTATGGAAAGGAGGAATGTTCTAACCTATCATTTCTTGTTTTATTGTTAACTCTATTAGGTTTTAAGTATTCCGCAACTATATCGCATTGGAACTATGTTCTGGGATGACAAGTATGGAACACAAGGATTATCTCCAGAGGTAAGTCCTTGTCTTCTCAAACATGTTCACCTTTGCTACATAATAATTTTGTGTACATCTTTTCTAAGCTTTTGAATTCATTTGAAGTATGATGATAACTTGCAAATAACCATAAGTTGAAATATTATGTTGTATAGGTCATTAGTAGAATGAGAGTACTTATGACAGAAGACTCAACAAACATACTCAATAACTCATTCCTTCTAGAAGTGGAATCCAGGTAATTAATTATTAACATGCTCTTAGACCCATTTTGATTTTTCTTAATTTACTTTCAAGTTCACAAAAGTCATTTTCTATCCAAAATAAATAAATTTTCCTGACAAGCAAGCTATTGCTCATGTTCCTTGCACAAAATTCAGCATTCCATTCTTAATGGAGGAGTTGTTTCGGTCAATGAGCGACATCCGCATATCAGATATGGATGTGGATCCACCAAAAATCCTAAGACAAAGGTCTGATTTCCAATTCTTGTTGCAGCACATTGATAGTGACTCTCAGTGAGCTAGTGAAAGTTTGGTGCTGCTGATAGATAGTTTTAGTTTCTGATTTTTGATTGATTTATTTTTGGTGTGGAGTGATGAGAGTAAATGAGTGGTGAGGTGAAGAATTGTAATTATTGTATATTCATTATTGTAATTTTTTCATTTGTTTTTGACAAGATTCATTTTTTATTAATTTTTGTAAGGCTTCTTGTTAAGAAAGGCCACAATTAATTTTGACATTGTTGTATACTGTTACTTCAAAAAGAAATGAAATGATTGAAAGGTTGGATTTAGTTCAATTTGGAAATTTAACAAAAACTATTTATCTTCATTGGGAAAAGTAGAAGTTGTAACCTAGCAGAGTGAGCTATTCTATTATGTTGTTGTTATTAATAGTTTCCAATTCCAATGATAACTAGAGGTTTGACATTGAAAGGATACATCAGTTACTCAATTATCACTCTACATGCATTCCCCTTACCATGTAATACACATAACAATAATAGTAGGGAGAAAAATGCAAATCCCTTTTACTTTGTAGTTTTGTTTTTTTTAATAGTTTAATAGTTAGATTCACACATTTTAAACGTGGAGAACTAGCGTGTCCTAAGTTTTAATTTATATTTCTATAGCTATCAATTGAGTTATACTTATAAGACTCTTATACTTTGTAGTTACTACTTAGCAATGATTTTTTTATATAATTAGCATATATTTTCTCAATAATTTTAGTTTTTTGAAAGGGTAAATTGCTGATGGAACAAACGACTTACCCTATGACTTATTTATATTTCTAATTTAAAATAAGTCGTTGCATGGTCTAACGATTTAAGATTTTTTTTAAATAATTTTTTAGCAAAGCTGTTACATAGATTAAGGATATAGGTTTTTGTAAACACATATACAAGGAATATAAAAAATCTAGAACCTCTCAAGAGACTTTCCAAAGTACTCTAAGGAAAATAAATTATTCAAGACTTAGAAAAAGACCATTTATCCTTTAGGTTACCTCCCTTTTTATAGGCAAGTATTATTAAGGTGAAAACATTTTTTACATATGTTTTAATGACAACAAACATTATAAAATATATGTTTAAGTTTTACGAATGGTGATTTAATGATGATTGCACTTGAGTTTTATTTAAGGAACAAGAATCACATTAGTGGACAAACTAGAAGTAGTCCACATCAACAACTCCATAAGTATGTACTCAATGATGAAATACTCAAAGTAGCATCAAAAGATATTGGAAGGCTATTGTTTGAACCTCAAGATAATTAATTGAGAGAACAAGAAACTCATCATATAGAGTCTTCCTTATCACATGAAGGTACATATTTGAGGGATCATTATAGAAGAACTTATATCCCAAGCTACACGAGATAATTCATGAAATATGCGACAAAACTCACATTGAGTTTTGTATTGAAAGTTTTGAGAATGATCTTGAAGAGTTTTTAAAAGAGTTCATGCCATACACAAAAAGTAATGTAAGGACAAGGAACAAATTTTATGAATAAGTCCTTGAAGAATTAATTCATTTAGTTTATCATTCATTGATAAGAATGTTCTTTACAAAACAAGAGAATGTTCTCCTTATCCAAACATGCATGATGGTCCAAGATTACATGGTTGTCGCTCCTGCATTATTCAAGCAATGTTCCAAATAACTTTATAAACAAATAAGAATCAAGAAAGTCAAAAGTTGTATCAAGAAGAATCAAGTTCAACAAGTGTTCGAATCAAGGATTAAAGAGAATGATCATTTGATTGTGAATCAAGAAATAATGTTAATTTGTAATTATATTTATTAGTTTTCCTAAACTAAGTTAGAAAAATCAAGATTTGATTTGATCCTCTTAATTTATAATTATTAGATATAAATGTTGTAACTATTATTTATAGTGAGAAGTATCAAAGTAAAAGGCATCTCGATATTGGGTTGAGGCTCTTTCCACAGTTGTCTTCCTGATCAATCGTCTTCCTTCTATGGTTATTGATCTTGACTCTCCTTTTTTTTCGTCTTTTTAAAATTCAACCTGATTATAGTGACTTACATACTTTTGGATGTATGTGTTTTGTTCACTTACCTCCATTTGAAAGACATAAGCTTGGTGCGCAGTCTGCTCAATGTGCATTTATGGGATATACTCACTCTCATAAGGGTTTTGTGTGTTATGATGTTTCTAACCAGCGCTTTCGCATTTCTAGGAATGTGACATTTTTCTATAATCAATTTATATTTCAGTGTCTTTCTCCTGCCATGAAGAATATTGCTATTCTTCCCAACTTTTCTATTATGCCTCAATCTATAGAACGTTTTAAAGCAGGAAATGTATATGTTAGAAAATACAAACAGTAGGTTATAACCCCCTTCTCGACCCTGATCCTCCATATGATCCTATAGCGGTTGCACCACGATGTTCTAGCAGAGCGTCTCGTGCACCAGATAGATATTCACCAGACAGGTATAATTCCTCACATACTTCTTTGTCTGTATCTCTCTCTCTCTATCATATCTATTCCTACTTGTTACTCACAAGCTATTAAAGATATGCGTTGGATAAATGCAATGAATGTGGAACTTTAGGCTCTTCAAGAGAATTTCACATGGGATATTGTCTCTTGTCCTCCTCATATCAAACCCATAGGTTTCAAATGGGTGTATTCTGTTAAATTGAATTCTAATGGGCCCTTCAATCGGTACAAGGCTCGATTGGTTGCCTTAGGAAACAAGCAGGAATATGGAATTGATTATGATGAGACATTTGCACCGATAGCCAAAATGAAAATCGTTCGCATTGTACTCTCTATCGCTGCTTCTAATGGGTGGGCTCTTCATCAAATGGATGTGAAGAATGCCTTTCTTCACGGTGATCTTACTGAAGATATTTACATGACTCCTCCTCAAGGTCTATTTTCTTCATCTAATGGTGTGTGAAGCTCAAACGCTCTTTATATGGTCTGAAACAAGCACCTAGAGCATGGTATGAGAAATTTCATTCCACTCTACTTGGGTTCTCTTTCACACAGAGTCAATATGACTCCTCTTTATTTATTCATCGCACATCTACATGCATTGTTCTACTCCTCCTTTATGTTGATGATATGGTCATTACTGCTCTGATCAGGCATCCATCTAGGAACTTAAACATCAATTACAAACTGCATTTCATATGAAAGATCTTGGTAACTTGCAGTATTTCCATGGCCTTGAGGTTCATTCTACGTCCAAGGGTATATTTCTTCATCAACATAAGTATACGACCGACCTTATTTCTATGGCAGACATCCAATCAGCTAATCCGGTAGATACTCCTTTTGAGGTTAATATGAAATATCATCGAGATGAGGGTGACCTATTAACATATCATTTCTTGTATCGACAACTTATGGGTAGTCTTAATTATTTGACAATTGCCCGACCTGACATATCATTTGCTGCTCAGCAAGTAAGTCAGTTCATGCACTCTCCTCGCCACCTTCACTTGGCAGCAGTTCGTCGCATCATTCGTTATTTGCTAGGTACCTCTCAACGAGGTCTCTTCTTTCCCATTGGCACAGTTCCCAAATTGATTGCCTATAGTGATACTGATTGGGCTGGGTGTCCCGACACCAAGCGATCTGTCACTAGTTGGTGCATGTTTCTCGGTTCATCTTTGATATCATGGAAAAGTAAGAAACAAACAAAAATCTCTAAATCATCTACTGAATCAGAGTATCGTGCCATGTCTACTGCTTGTTCTGAGATAATTTGGCTTCGTGGTCTTTTGGCTGAACTTGGATTCCCTCAAATAGAGCCAACATTTCTCTATGCTGACAATACAAGTGCTATTCAAATTGTTGCAAATTATGTTTTTCATGAGTGCACCAAACATATTGAAGTCGATTGTCACTCTATCCGTGAGACTTGTGATAATCAGGTTATATCCATCCCTCACATCAATACTCAGCTTCAAGTTGCGGATATTCATACCAAAGTTGTTCCTCGCTCGCGCCATCAGTTTCTAGTTAGCAAATTGATGCTCCTTGACCAACCGCATCACTTTGAGGGGGATGTGAATCAAGAAATAATGTTAATTTGTAATTATATTTATCAGTTTTCCTAAACTAAATTAGAAAAATCAGCATTTGATTTGATCCTCTTAATTTGTAATTATTAAATATAAATGTTGTAACTATTATTATAGTGAGAAATATCAAAGTAAGAGGCATCAAACCCTATTTTCTGACATTGATACCTTGGGAAATATGTCCAATGAATATATTATAGAATCAAACATATATGAAGATAATAAAGAAGTCAAAAAACATTTTTATGAAAGAATCACAAATAGAATATATCACAAACTATATCAATCATTCAAGAGAATGATTTTTGAATCTTCAAGAAGAACATGTCTAGTATATTCATGCATATGCTAAAGTATCTCAATGATACTTGATAGACGACCCACGATATGTCCAAACACCAAGATAAATTGTTGGAAGTATTGCTTCAAAAAAAATTATCCTATTATAGAAGAGAACATTATCAATTGTTACGAACAAATGTTATCATGATGAACAAGTTCATCGCACTCTTAAATATTTTTATCAGTTCAGGAAAATGGCAAAAATCAACTTTGATGAAGAAATTATTTTAAAATATGAGTCATTTATTAAAAGAATGATGGAAGAACATTCAACATAATATTCTAGTTGTTCTATTAAAGAACAAATGACAAAACAATCTTTTTAGAATGACAACATGCAATAAATCAATTGGTATTTTACATATAAATTTCGCAATATTTAATGAACAATTAAAAATCAAGATTTGAAGATCCACTTGCAAAAAAATATTTTGCAAATTGATGACATGAAAGCAAGTACCAAAAACACTGAAGTACACTAAATTGGTATTGTTTGACGTGACAACTGCACATGATTTTGCCTCATCCTTTGTGCCTAAGTTTCCTTCAAGACTCAAGACAAAACGTTTTGGTTGAAAAGCGAGCGTTTTGGACAAAATTACTCTACACTTAAAGGGATTGATTCAGAAGATTGTTGGTACATTGAGAAATGTGTTTAACGGTTATATTTAGTTTAAACAGAATATTCAAAAAATTTTATCATTTATAAATTGAAGATCAATTGAAAGATAAAGGAAAGAGTTCAATTTGCAATCTACTAACACTTGTTCAAGTAAGCACAAGTAAAAAAAAACTCTTCAAACAAACTTCAGCTCTCTTAACTATATATGTGAATCATCATTTACTGAGTTTGTCGTTATTTATCTCAAATAAAGAGTTGAGAATTATTAGATCTCAAACACTTTTTATCATACAAACTGTTTGTAACTCAAGTCTATCATTTATTTAGATTGAATGTGAAAGGTAATTATAAAACTCCTTTCTAGTTTGAAAGTTGGTTGTAAAAATTATTTTTTGTTTGAAAGGTTGTTGTAAAGAATCCTTCATGGATTAAAAGGTGGATGTAAATACTCATTTCTAAATTAAAAGGTGGAAGTTGTACTTGATCAAGAGAAAATGTACCAATGAGAACGTTCTAGTCTTAAACCACATTGTTGAAATCTCACGATTTTGAGGATTTGATTAATCTTAGTCAGGCGAACTAGTATACTTCTTGTGTGTGAATTTTTTATCCCTTATTTTAATTATTTGTATGTACATACCACACTTCACTATCATTGTTTTTATGGTCAACTGAGGGCTTACAAATTAACTTTTTATTACTAAGTTTAATCTTAAGTAAACATCAATTAAAGTGCATGAACTCAATTTTAAAAGGAACACAATTCAACCCCTGCCCCATTTGTTGTGACTTTTCATTCCATTTCAAGTTTCTCATGAGAAATGGATCGTTTATGTGTTCAAGGTCCATTTAAGTGAGTCTCAAGGTTTTGTACTAAGTTCCCCTTCTATGACGGATGAGTCTCGGAAGATGCCACATCAGGTCTCCATGTGGCTCCTATTATTTAGCTTTATATTATGGTGTTGTGGATTCTTCCTAGCCTAGCCGTAAAATTGCAAGGTTTGTCAATTTGGAAAGCAAAGCATGAAGTCATTTCCAAAGACAACTTGGAGAGCAATGAACAAAGATAACACTCTCTCTAACAACTACATTCCTATTTGATTACACTTAGTGAAATTAGTCTTGGTTGATGTTGAACCTATTCCAATTTCACCAAAATCCTTCTTGAATTTTCCCACATTTTGCTACCTGGCTGATAACGCTCCTTCTGTTGTTGTGTCCTCTCTCATTAATCCATTAAGCAATTTTGCCAATGATTTTTTTTTTTTTTTTAGAAATCCTTGTTATCGAGTACCATTAGAAGAATTTTTTCAATAATTCTTGAGTTAGGGATTTTCGATCCTAGAAATCTCACATTGTTTGCAATTCTAATAAACTTGTTAGAGTAATTTTTAATCCTCTCGAAATTCTTCTTTCTTTGAAGTTCGAATTTTCGGATGAAGTTGATGACCTTTGTGCCTTTAATTATTTAATATTCTTTCTCGAAATAATTTCATATCTCTTTTGTTGATTTCAATGACATGATTCTTGTGAAAATAGTGGTTGATACAACCACAAACAAGTAGACCTTTAATTTTTATTTGTGGTAACTTAAAAACTGTCTTTATAACATTCTCATACTTAACACATATCTTATGATAACCTAATCTAAAATCTATCTTGCTAAACACTCAACTTCATCTCAATAGATCCATAAAGTCGTCTATCCTAAGAACAAATACATTTTTTTAATGGTTATGCTATTAAGCCAACGATAATCTACGCATAATTTCTTCAAACCATCTTTTCTCGTATAAGTTGAAAGCAAGTTTTACAATAAATATCGCTTTGATAAAATAAAATATTTCAAAATAAACTTCGTTTTCAACCTTTATTATAATTTTGATTATATTTCTTTTTCAATTATATCTTTTAATTATTACACACATTAATTTTAAAACATTAAAAAATTTCATTGATGATAATAAAAAATACATCAATAATTAATAAAAATAATTTGACCAAATAAATTCTGTATTTTTCTATTTATCACATTTCATAAATAGAAGTGTTGGTTATCTTTTTATGAATCCCCAACAAAATGGGAATGTAGTGTAGTTGATCACCAAGATAGAATTGAGGTTGAATAATTATCCATCCATTTTCTAAGTTGTGAAGAAGCAAGCAACAATGAGAGGTTGCGCATTGCCGTTAACCCAATTCACATATCTTCCCTCTCATTTATGCAATACAATCATCAAAATCAACTCCTTTCCCTTTCTACATTCATTCCCATCTTATCACTCTCTCACCATTCATAATCCAACAACACCAATACCTTTCACTTCACTTCATGCCCACAACCAACAACATGATGATGAACAAGAAAACTTTCATGTTCTCACTGCTGTGAAAAGTGATTACAATGATATTATGATTGTTGATACCCCAAATTCTAGAATGCTTCTCCTTGATTCATCTCGTTCGTACCCTTCTTACCCACTCTCTTTTTCTTTGTTTCTTTCTGTGTTTTTCACACTCTATGTCTTAATTGTTTATTAAAGTTTCAAACTTTACTTCATACTTTAACTGGGTGTGAGAAGTATTCAAATGGGTTTGCATTTTTTTGCTGTTTTTCTTTGTTTTGAGCAGTCTTGTTGAGAAATATGCCATGGGTGAATTCCTTTTTTTTTTTTTGTTGTAGATAATGTTCACAGCATTCTTTACAAGGACCAAAAGTGGACTAATTCATACTGGGTATGTTGTTTTTATTTGACCAATGTATACTTGTATACATTGTGGGTTTGATGCATGTTCCTTCTGTAAAAGAGAAAAAGCTTCACTGATAAAGTCTTTTTGTTTTCTGACTAGCTATTCTGACAAATTTAATAGTAATTAGATTTGGTTAGTATCAAATTTGAGGATACATCACCAACCTTTACTGTTGTTCATAATCATGTATCAAAGTCACACTCTTAGGAAATGTATATGTAAGTGTATTCATGTTTGCCTGGAGTTTACAAATGTGCATCCACTAGGTTGAGAACTGGTACAGTGTTTTACACTTTTACTCTAATAATTTGACTTTGTTACATTAAAATACAAATAATTAACTTGACTCTATAGGAGTTTATGGTTTGAGAAAATTTGTTGGCATAAGTAAAAGCCTTTTATCAATGGTGAGAATGCCACTGTTGGGCTCACTGTTAAATCACTAGTACAGAAATGACATTTTAAGTCACATTTTAACATGGTTATCACTATTCATAGTGAAGTGAAAATGAGATAATCTGAATCTTAATAATCTTAATGAGTTGATAGTGTGAGAGATATTACAGGATGAGTTTTCTACTATTAACTAGCATCAAGACAGTTTGTAACTGTCACAAGCAGTTACATTACAGCTGCCACTGCCAGAAATAGAATCTGTTACTAGAGAAGCAGCTAGACCATGACACCTAGATGGGCTGAGACAACATGGCCCAAGGCCCAATCACGCAGTGAATTACTGAATTCAATGATAGTAGTACAGTTAGTATATTCCTAATATATAGCTGATATATTTAGTAAAACTAAAGTATAGAGTCAATAATCATATAAAAATGCTTGCTTATAAGAAGCTAGTGCCTATGGTGTTTTGTATTGATATTTACATGAAATTCCAATAACTCAAGGTTTTCTGAACTTGTTGCATTAAACAGGATGAATTTGCCAGCTTGCCAGCCATTGTTCCAAAAGGGCCCGTTGCTATCTTAGGTTTGGTAATTCTTTAATCTTAAAAATGGCGAATATTGTCTTGATGAATTTATAAAGAATGGAATTACTTAAATATCGATGATATTGTAAGTAATATCGTACCACTTTTTAAAACTTCAGGGTGGTGGAACTGCTGCTCATCTGATGCTTGAATTGTGGCCTTCACTTCAACTTGAAGGCTGGGAGATTGATGACATTGTAACATATGATTCTTTTCTGAGATAAGATTTTTCATAATTTTTTTTTACTGCTTTGGCTATTTGATGCATCAGTTTCCTTATTCAATTTTATCTATAATATGGTGATGTTGAGCCGATTACATTTTGAACAACGAAACAATTTCTGCAGAAAAGTCAACATCAAAGTTGAATCATTATAGTCAGTTATAACAGCATAAATAAAATAACAAACGTGACATTTCTACTTGGATATGATTTAGTATTTTTATCAGCTATTGGGCTGTAAATTCAAATTGTACACTAGTGCTTTCGAATTTGGATATGGAAGGCCCTTTTGTTGTTAGTTAAACTATAGCTGACGGGGTAAAATTAAGGAACTTTTAAGGTCTACATTCTCAAGGTAGTCTCAATAAAATGCTCGTGTTCAACAACTCTACAATTTTTCCCTTCAGATGTGTTTGGTTTATGGTTTTTATTTCGTATCTTATAATATTTTTCTACAAGACAATGCTGAATGGCAATTTTCTTTTGTTTTAAACAAAATAAATTTATGATAATAGTTTCAATTAAACTCCATGTCTTGTTATCTTACTATCGTAGTTACACTTCGATTAGATCCATAATGCGGATGTTCTCACCCAAATTTTCTTGTCTTGGAAAACCAAATATTTAGTTAATCGATAAAGCAAGAGATTATTTTGGCTTATCTGATCTGGAGAAGACAACAGAAGATGGTGGCATTCTTAATATTCGTATTGGCGATGTCTTCATTCCCTCAGAAGATTCGCACAGAAAATATGCTGGTGAGCCATTCTCATTGCGTATTTCCTAGTTTATCTAATTTTGTATTAATTTTCATTACATCCCTAGCTAAACTAACTCCTATCTTGATTTCATTTCCATCTCTTTGTGAAGCAATTAATGTGTTACAAGTCGAAGAAACAGGAATGCAAAACTGCAAGAATAGATAAAAAGAAAAGAACTGTTTCATTGAAAGTGAATAGATAATGGAGAAAAATTAAATCGATAACATTAATGAATCATTGAATGGTTGAATTGATCATTTGGATGCATTCTTATTTAATGCTGTAGGAATACACCATATCGACATCCGTTTTATCTTTAATTATTTAATGTCGATATTATTCTAATATTCTTAGCTAACTAATATGTGAACAATATTCAGGAATTGTAGTTGACTTATTCTCTGATGGAAAAGTTTTGCCTCAGCTGGAAGAGGTATGTAGTAGTTTTCAACCACACATTTGCAGGTTGTAGGTCATTATAAAGTGTTTTTTTTTTTGGAAAAATGACAACTTTCAGACATTGTCGTTTGTTAGATTAGAAAATCTGCCACTAGAGAAAGAAAATAAACGCACAAGAACACAACAATTTGACCAATTGTGCCTACATCACCTATATCAAAGTGTCTGCTATACCTTTTCTACTATTCAATGAATTAGGGTTACAAAGTACATAGCTTGTAAGACTTAGCCTCAGCAAAGTCAGTTATACTTTTGATATTGAACTCAAGAATGATTGATAAAGAATATAGAGAAAATGAGAGAAGAATTTCATCTATTAGCATTGATTAATTTGAACTGAATTACAAGCTATAGTTTTTATACATCAGCACATACTAACAAACATAACCAATTATGTTATTAGCTATAACATAATTGTCTAATAGAAATAACCACCTCCCTAACAAACACCTAAGCCATCACTAACATAACTGTGTTTAAATACTATAGTCAAGTTTACTAGTTCACCTCTGAACCTTATTGGCATCACGCCCCCTGCAAACCCCAACCTTCCTTGTCGTAACCCAACAAACAAGCGTCTGCCCAATTTTTAGTGATATGAGTCATACTCAACATTATTAACATAATAGCAGTGTCAAATTGAACTTAACATCAATAAAATATATATATTTGAATTGGCTCTTCATATGATTTTACTTGTTCTAGCCGGTAACTCAGTTATAAGCCAATTTTCTTCAAGAGATACTTGATTGTATAGTTTAGCACATGCATTTATATGGTACAGGAAGACCAGAGTTTCTTAATTTTTTATTTGTCGCACAGGTTAGTACTTGGTTGGAATTACATGATAGATTGATGGCCAATGGTCGTTTTATGGTTAACTGTGGTGGCATCGATGAGGGGTCAAGTGTTGTGGATGGAAGTACTGGTCTAGATAATTTATCAAATGATGAGGCATGGTTATTAAATTCAGCATTGAAAACATTATCCAAAGCATTTCCTGGACAAGTAAGCTTCTATTGCTGGTACTTCATTTTATGCATTAAACTATTATATATAATACTCCCTCCAGAATGAAATATTGGCAAAAAAAGTAGTTGAAGATCAGATGCATTTCATATACCATTTTTGTTTATATTTCATTCAAGAGGGAGCACTTCCTATTATGATGAGCTCAACAAAATTTGTATAAAAAACCAGAAAGTAAACAGATACAAATCCTTGCTCTATTGCATAACATTTCAGAAAAGAAGTTTTCATTGTAAAATGTTGGACATAGTTAAGAGTATTGTGTGTAAGCTTACAAGAACACTCATAAGCAAATTTTTTAGACCAAGATTTTAGACAAGTGAAGTTTAGGTACCTACCAATTGAGTAAAATGCCAGTTTTTAGTTTAAGGAATTCAACTATTAACAACTTTTATTTTGTCCATATTAATACCGTTATGCGAAAAGAAAAACCATCCGGGATTTCTAGACAAAAAGGAAAGTAGCAACATTGTATGCCCATAAAATACAAATTTGCAGTTTTATAAATACAGGATGTTTTATTATTGAACAATTTAAATTGAGTAGACATTGGATATAATTTTTTTTCTTCATGATTTTGAATGAATCATCAATTTAGTTTCTGAAATAATTTTGAATGAATCATCAATTTTGATCTATAAAATTAACAAAATTTCAAAATAATCTCTGAAATTGAAAACTGAAAACCTCAATTCCATTAGTCCTTTGGAGTCGGTTTATTTAGTCCCTAAAACACTCCTAAAGAGACTAATCCAATTCATCGTTTTCAATTTTGGGTTATTTTGAAATGTTAATTTCAGATACCAAATTGTCGGTCACCTACAATTTTAGGAACTAATTATTTTTATTAAAACAGCACCTGTTGTATTCATGCCAACTTCACATCATAAATTATGTAACTTCTTTAATGTCATATTTGAGGAAGCTCAATCTGTATTTTCATTTCTCAGCTAAGTTGGAAGAGAATGCCCAAGGAAAGTGGTGAAAATTTTATGGCACTTACAGGACCCTTGCCTGACCTGAAATCTTGGTCTGCTAATGTTCCATCTCCTTTGAGCACAAGAGTGATGGATTGGAGACCTTGTGAAATGGTTTCTAGAATTTGATATTTACCACTTCATAGGTACTGTGAGAACATGTTTTGTAGAATTAAGAAGTGAAATCATTTTTAAAATTATTTCAAACTATTATCCTTTTGTTTTTTTCTGAGATAAATGTGCATCTATATTTAAAACTGAGATTGCCTGGGTTAGAAATCATGCAGTTTTACATCTTGATCATTAGTTGAAGATTAGACAGTTTAAATCAACGTAGTTATAAAATTGATGTAAACGATGTCAGCCACCGATTCGAAATTGGACGACGGAGATCTTTTACAGCATCTTGCTGTAACAGTAGGAAATTCAAATGCTTATATTTGACATTGACACCCATGACACCTAATGTGAATAGAGCGTACTAAATAGACATATATCGAATCAAATTACTTGTGGAATATCAACATCTATGTCATATTGCATGTGAACGCTCATAGTTATGCACAAATACATGACCAATCATCTTTCCATTTACTAATCGCAATAAACTTATACTGCCCCACATTATGGGACTAATCTTAATCATCATCATAACGATGATAACACATCGTTTTCATCACATAATTAGAACAGTGTTTTAGTTTAGTTATAGATCACCCACTTAACTTACAAGTATCTAAGCCATTTCATCCACTATTAATAATATTTATCTCTGTCCTTTCTTAATCAGTTACACTGTGCAATATAACTAGTGTTAAGTTGGGTCAATCAAATTATTCCCTAAATATCCCAAAGTCGTATCATAACTTACACAACACTCTAAGACCATAAAACAAGTGAATACACAATTTGAGTGTTGTGAATCAACTCACAAAGACTATTATGCATAAAACTGCACTATGTTAGGAATGGAGTGAAGATGCATCTGATATATACACCATTGACTCTGCATATTGACGTAATCACTAATCCGTGTTGGCCGAGGTTAAGTTAAAGTACTACAATGGTGTCTGAGTTCATTTATCCAAATTGGATCCATAATTCAGCAAGTTGTTTAAATTTTTAGTGAATTTTGGCACTGCAGCAAGGTGGTGCAGGCCTTTGGTTGATTTGGCTAAGGCTATGTTTAGGTTTTAACGCTGTTGCAACTTTGTAGTTGTTTGATGCAGTCATTAATATTTTTCTGTTGATGCATCCTATCACTAGTTTCACATATAACAGTTTTTTGTTTTTGTTTTCTTATGTATAAAAAATTATGAACAAGGCTATTTACGGCTATGAATTTTATCAGAAATAGATTAATTAAGAAGTATAAGATGGTAGATTTTTGTTGTTGTTGATCATTCAATAACTTAAATTGAGCCAAGATTTATTGTGAAATTCAATTATATATTAGGGTGAATTACACTCAGATCCTCTAAAGTCTTTTTAAATAACACTAACATCCCTTCTAATTTTGACTAACCTCCCTTATTTTTATTCAAAGAGACAAATACCTCATTTCCATCTAATACGGTTGATAATTCTCTTATAAGTAACTCCTCCACTTTCACTCTTTTTCATATAAAGTTCTTTTTCATATTATTGCGGTCTTCTTTTTGTGCAACTGTATTTGTAGATTTTTTTATTTATTTCCATTGAACATTTCATTTTGATAAGTGACTTAATTTGTTGGCCATTGATTTGAATGTGGCATCCAATTTCTCAAATTTCTTCCCCTATCCCTTATAATATTGAAATTGGGGGTGCTTTTTTCTTGCTTTTCCCCTAAGTTTGTAGTTTACTAGATGTGGAGTTTGGAAAATGGGATGCATTCATATTTTTATTTTTTGTTTTCTTTGTTGCTAATGTTTTTGGGAAGAGATATCCGAATCACTAAATTGGTGATTTTCATTGAGTTGAGCTATCATCAAATGATTCCAATCGTGAGAGATAAACTAAACCAAATCAATGAAAAAAAATCTATAATCATCAGCCAACAAATTCAAGACAATTATTGAAATAAAATGTTTAATTTAAATAAAAGAATGAAAAATGTGTTAAATGCAAAGGGGGTATTTGTCACTTTGCATAAAAATTAAAGGAGTTTTGTGTTTAGTTAAAAATTAGATAGTGTTAGTGTTATTTAAGAAAATAATTTCACAATATTTTAGTATCTTTCACAATATTTTAAACCTATGATTATTATTATTATTATTATTATGAAAATTTGATCACTTTTTTACCCTTGAATTAAAATTAGTTTTCTTTAAGTCTTTTTATGAGGAGATTGACCTTGTTGTTAAGCCTTGCTTCTTTGACAATCATATTATGTGTGAAAATGACACACCAATTGTAAACAAGATTGAGATTACAGCTTTCAATTTAAATTTCAATGTCTCCAAAAGCTAAGTCAAGAAGCGGCGCTTTATACCTTTTTCGATTTTTATTTATTAATATAGATAGCGCAAAAGCTGGTTCATGAGGTACTCATGTTCAACCTTGTTCCAACTTTATCCATCTACCATATCAATTTGCTAATTGGACCTGTATTTTAATATTCTTATTGTAACTTATGGCATTGTTGCATTGCAATTACCAACTACATAGGTTTCTACAATTGAGGAGGAAAACATGTTCTATCTCTACTATGTTTATGGAATAACAATTTAGTCTTTAAAATGATAATCTCCGGATAATTTGATCTTTCATAATAATAAAATTTGAAAATAATATCCAAAATCGTAAATCATCTATTACACTAATCATTAATTTAGCTTTAATTTTAGATAAAATCACAAGTATCACCAATAAACTCACAATTGCAAAGTGGAGATTCAGTATTCAATTTGGATTGACAAAAGAAATATTTAGTTTAATAAATATTGTCGATTGAATTAGATCTTATAGACCTCACAAGAGAGCCTCTAGAAAAATTTACTATATATCCCATATTTGTACTTATTTTGGATCAAACACAAAAAAGATTTTGGAAGTTATCGAAAAACAATTTAATAGTCCAGAATAGTAAAAATGTGTGTACTGGAAACTTTTTTTTAAAAAAATCCAATATCGAAGCTTAAAAATGTATATTATTAAAAACTTTTAAAAAAGTTTTCTGGTACAGAAGTTTAAAAATGTATACTGCTAGAAAACTAATAAAAAGTTTTTTAGTAACCACCATTTTAATTTTGTTAAACAATAGCTTTTTTATCGGAAAACTTGAAAAAAAAAAATCGAAGTATATGTTTGTACCGGAAAACTTAAAAAAAATTTCCAATAAAATTAGAAAAAGTTACTTACTTTCTTATCGAAAATATCGAATGATGAAATTGTGAAAAATTACTTATTTTTTTATTGGAAATATCAAATAATGAAATGGTGAAAAATTATAAATTTTAAGATTTATACAAGGGAAAAAATGTCATTTCTTTGCATTTGTGGAAGTAAAAGTTAAATGTGGGGCGGGTATATCGTAAAATTTGCTAGCTTCTATGGTGAGATTAAATTGAAACTCCAAATTTTAGCTATGCAAAAATTGCATGCCCAACATTTCATGAAAACAAATAGACTCTTATTTCAAACACCAAAGTAATCGATTTTACAATTTCAGAATTAAATTAGTGATTACACAACAATGTTTTCACAAAATCATCTTGAACTTATTGTAATAAAAAAAAATGTAATGCAGGGGAGGAACTTGTTTGGCCATTATGTCACTATGATATCAGCCATTATAATAATGATAAAAGATTCTAATCAATTCCCATTCATATATAAAATTGTGTGAATTCAATATAGCATGAGCTTGTTATGGTGTCCATATAATGAAAAACATTTCCATTCATAAAGTACTGCATTTAGATCTTACGCCACAACATCTATATGGAAGATTCCCATAATATTATCCACAAAAATTAATGTTATGCAGTGTTCGTAAAGGTAACGGCACTATGACTAGCAAGCAAGATGCATGTGTATACTATATAGTATAATATGTACACATATCTAATGGTTTAGAGAAACAAATTGGTACGTATAGTTAGAGTGACAAATATAATGAGGATCCAAAGTTATAATAATAAGTGTGATTTATTGATTTGATTCCATATTCATTACAGTCATGTACGTGATTGACCAGCTAAGTATATAGGTAGCACAAAAATAATGTGAATTTGTGATCATGTGAAATATTGAGAGGTTGCGTGGGAATCCCTTTGGTGAATTTTGTGTGAGTCATATATTGAATTGTAACAACGCCATTCAGATCCCGGTTTTGCATCTATTTTGTTATGAGGATTTATGTAACCGAGACATTGAATTGTGTATTATTTGTTGGATTGGCATGTGTATATGCCACGGACTTTAAGGATTTTTATTTTTCCCTTTCATACCCTCCTCGTTTCATTTTTCTTATGCTTTCTACAAATATAATACACTTTCGGTTTATATATCCACACGTAAGTGTAAAATCCGTACATTACAACTTTGGGGATAAAATATTTAATATAATTTGTAATATTTATTTGAGATAAATTATATGGCAATGTTATGTCATACAAAAAATTCTCTAAATCACTTTATAATGGTTATGAGTTTATGGCAATAGTTATTATATCGAGTATATATTTTATGCTGATATATGTAATAGTAGAGATTTGTTTAAGAGCACTTGGATCAGATGATAAAGATCTTTTATAGTTTAATCAGAAATTTTGAGTTTAAATTTAAAAAATAATTAAATTGTGTTGCATCTAAATTTGAACTTTAATCAAGATCCATATGAGATACTTATCTTGAACAATTGAGCTAAGTGAATGTACATAATTAATTTGTAGGCCGAGAACATCACACTAAATATCTTTTGGTACATCTTATTTCATTTGATACGAGATTCTAACCACATATTCTCACTAGGGGTGGGAATAGGCCAGGCCAGACCAGACTTTGAAAGGCCTGAGTCTGGCCTACGATTTATTTTTTCGGCCTAAGTCTGGCCTACGGCCTATCATAGACTTTTTTTTCGACCTAAGCATGACCTTTTTAATAGTTTGGCCTGACCTGTAAGCCTTTTTAAAAGCCTTTTTAAACGAATCCATTATTACTTCTTAAACAAATAAGGAACAACTACTAAGTGATTGACTAATTGAACGGTTATCGAATATAAAACGACTACCAAATATAGAACTGCTACCGAATATGGAACGACTACTGAATATTGAATGATTAGTAAGTGATTGCCTAATTGATAGAATTTAAAATAGAAAATAATATTATTAATATAATAATAAAAAATAATAAAATAAATAAAAAATATATATATAGGCCGATCTGTTAGGCCTAACAGGCTTTTTTATAAGCCTGAGCCTGACCTATTTAAATAAATAGGCTTTAAAAACAGCCTGAGCCTAGCCTTTTTATTAAATAGGTCAGGCCATAGGCCCCTACGGACGGCCTAGCCTATTCTCATCCCTAATTCTCACACTCAATAATAGACATTTAAAATGTGATTTAAGTGGCTCAATAACAATAGCGGTGACCTGATAACTGATAGCTGATGTGAACTTATCTGCCACATATCTCATCATATTTGAGCCTCTTCCAAAACTATTTAGCTCAAAGGAAAAACTATCTACTACTTAATTATCTCATCAAATGTGATTCTCTTAACAATTAAAATCAACAAAAATGATATTGTCAAACCAATTTGAATATTTATTCATATTATAACTAATTAAAGAACACCAAGCCATGAAGGTGTTAGCCTATGTTACATATATTTTATAGACAGGATAAAGATACTTTTTGTAACTAATTATTGTTTTTGAAACTTTTTCTGCCTTTGATGAATTTTTGGGAGCCAACTTATCTAAATTTTAATTTATCAATAAAATAAAATCTATGATAAGATGTTAGAGTTGTAAAATATCATATTTCCCTTAAATTCTAAAATTTCATTTATTTACCATAAAATCAATATAATGACAAAATAACAACTGTTTCAGAATTTAGAGTAACAAAAACTAAAATATTAACATGATTCAAAATTTATTTAATTATTTTACGAAGAAGAATTAATAGAAACTTCAACCACATAAGTGCAATTCAAACAATATAAGATTGCGAGAATATTTGTTATGCTGGGGAGTGCAGCAAGCAACATTACTATCTTCTTCACATACTTAATGTGTGAATTTTATCTTTAAACTTTTTAGAATAAAAAAAAATAGACATTTCAAATTTAGGAAGAATGAAAACCAAAATAAATGTTTATATAATTAAAACTAAAAGGAGTTCACTTTATAAAGGTAAAAATCTTATTTAACTATTTAAAAGTTAAAGATAATTAGTTCAACATAAGATAAAAAAAATTTATTGCATTTCATTTGCATATTAAATTTCAGATATACAAACTAACCAAGCACTAGGGTTAATTTATAAATTTGAGTTGGATGCAATCATTATCCTTATGATTGTATGCAGTCACGTGATCTTAATCATGTTAGACTGTTTCGATTTAAAAGTCTGAATTTTTATTTTTAAAAATTTAAAAATCTATCTATAAATCTAGACCGTATGATCTTTAATAAAAAATCAAATATAGTTAATGGTAAAATTATATTAGTCCTTGGATGCCGTTTAGAAGTATGATAAAAGTTAACAGTACATTTTTGGATGATAAGATGAATTAGACAATAGTGTGGTCAAGGACAAATGGTGTTATCCATGTATCATGTACTAGCAAACAAATATGGTCTCAAGTAAACACCAAAGCTTGCCATCTCTTTCCATGGAACATAGGAGAAATCTAATAAATAGTACAAAGGAGCCATAAAACAAGCAAAATGATTATTATTATTAGAGATTAAAACAGAATTAATCAGGACAAAATTACACAACCAAGAAATGAATAAAATCCGTAAAACTTGTGGGACCTAAATGGTAATTGCACTGTAGCTTCGTCCACTTTGCTTAATTAATTTATTTATTTATTTTTATAACCACCTAGGATCCGGAATCATGGTACATCATCCATAGGTAGCCATCATCGTTGTAACCCAAAAGATTGAAATTGGTGATTAATAAATAATCAATTAACTTAATACTATAATATTGCGTAATGACATTGTATATGCATATTGCTAGAATTAGACCCCTAAGTTTGACACTTACACTGAATTTGATGCAAATTCTTCACTTCTATGAACATGATTCAAGGCTAACCGCTAGATTTTCATGTTTTGATTAGTGCTCTTCACCTTTACAAACGCTTAATTTGCTCGTTAATTAATTAATTGTCCTAAGTAAATTAAAATATACACACTTATATTCAGATTTTGGATTGTGTGTGAGTCTAACTCATCTTCAAAACTATATTATATATATATATATATATATATATATATATTAAATAAAATACTAAAAATTAATTTTTTTCGAAATTGAATTCAGAATCTCTTTATAATTTGTTAGTATTTCTTAACCTATTAATCGAACTATTTAAGTAGAATAAAATTATTGGTCTAACTTATCTTTACAAATTAAATTAATTTATATGATAAGTAATGTTATTTTTTAAACTATTTTCTATCTATCTTATTTTTTTAACACATAAACTGTGATTTTTGTTCTAATATTAATATTAAAAAATGATTTTGGACTTAAGAGTCATGTTAGTGCTTGAAATAGTGACGTTTTTGTATAATAATAATAGAAGTTACTAATAATATTTTTTTGACAAATGAAATTAATAATTATTAGTAGGTATACTTAAGTGCATGTATTGAGAATATTGGAATGAAGAAAAAATGCCTCTATCATTCTTTTTTGACTTTGACCAGTCCGCGAGAGGGATTGATTGAAGACAGATAGAGCTTCATCTTATAATAAAATAAATAAAAATAATAAATGAATTAAACAACACAACAAAATCTACTTTTTATTCTATTAGATGTAAAATGAGAGAAAAACAAAAGAAGTTACTGTATCTATAAATTAGTAACTGACAATTAAGCAGATTTTCTTCATTTTATTGAGGCGAAACTTTGGAGTTAGGTCTCCCATTCAACGGACATTTACTAAAGACTCTTTTAAATATATTATTCCATAAACTTTTTATATGTCTATTTATGTTATGAATTACGAGTTTTATTTCTATTTAATTATAATATGAATTTAATATGGGTACACAGTCACATTCATAAAAAATACATTATCATTTTATTAGAAAACACTACGTTGTCATGTTATACAACTAATTTGGAAATATATTTGCAATTTGATAGATATAAGATATTAATTAAATTTTAATATAAAATTATTTTATACTAACAGTGTATTTTTTTATTTTCTCTTATAATATATTGAATTTAAACATTTATGATATATTTTTTTTATGCGTAAGAGATGTTAAAAACTCCAAACAAAAATTCAAGAAAAAAACAAAATACTTTTCCAAAAAAGCATATCAATATAGTCGAAAATACGTTCTTTAATAAGCTAAGAATGATAAATTAAAATAATCGACATATTTGTTTTACAATATATGATAGTATTTTATTAAATATATATATTTCCAAATCTTTATATTAACAGTAAGTATAGATTAAATTTTACGATGTAAAAATTAATTACTAGAGATTGATGGTTGAATTTTCGATTTACACATAGTGTAATATGAATTTGAATTTATAATTTCGTTATGTGTCATATTACACGAGAGTGTTTCTCTAAATGTGATATTTTTTCATTAAAAAAAATTATATAAACATAATTAAAAAGGGTGAAGATGAACAATCTCTATAGCTTATTTTTATAAAAAAAAAAAAGTCTATATATAGAGGCCTCTTATTAGTCTACCTTTGTGATATCATGATTATGATAAAACAGCTATTTAGCAACTCATAATATTAAATATATTTAAATAAATAGGATGAATAAAATAAAATATTTATATATTTCTGTGCCAATTCTTGGTTGTAAGTCCTTGTTGATGAAGCTATAACATTTGCACTGATCCCCACACATCTCTCTCTCTTTCTTAAAACCCACGTCCGTGCCCTTCAAGCTATCAAACAGTGTAACCTAAGCTTGTCTTCTTCTCTTTGTCTTCCAAGGATATCCATTTTCCTTATCACCTAAGGTTTGTATCCTTTATACCTTTCATACTTTCTCTTTTCTTCTACCTTCTTCCATTTTTCATTTTCTCCCTTTTTATTTATTCATTAACTTCAAAACCTTCTTTCATCTTTCAATATCTTTTGGTTCAAATAAATTAATGTTTTTTAGAGAGAAAGCCACAAGGGTTTTTTCTTTGTTTTGCTTCTTCATTTAGTTTCGTTCAAATTTAATAATAAAACTATGCATTCATTTATTTTACATATATAGTAGCAAACAAACATATATCAAGATATGAAGAGTGATCGATTATTTCATTCATTAATTTCTTGATTTATCCTTTCCATGCACGTAGCTACCAAAAGGGTGAAAATGAAACATTTCAACCAAGCATTAATGTTTTTTGTTATTTTTTCAAACAAATCCATGGATATAAGGCATACATATTCCTGTTTACAAGGAATTGTGTTCTCTAATATACATAGTAATAAAGAAGGAAACATGCATGGAAAAAAGTTCTTGTTGATCTTGTAAGTTTTTCCTATAAGTCAAATAATACCTTTAAGCAGTTCAACTAAAAATGATGGAATAAAATAAACATTAAGCCTTTGCAAGGTGTAGATATTAAGATCTTCCTAGGTTAAGCTCTCATTCAAATTCCATGTGTGTCAGAAAATATAACTTGCAATTCATATGTTAATTAATTAATCTCATTTTCCATACACTAATTAACTATGATATATAATATAGTCTCATACCTTTTTCTTTGACAATTGGTTCAAAATCAGTAGTGTAGCTAACTAGAGACTAGATTGATTGTTGAAATCTATGGTTAATTTTAACATAAATAATTCCAATTTTTTAGTCACAAAGTACAATTTAATTTTGACAGTGAATATGGAAACGATATATATATTGTCTCGAGATTATGAATCTTTGGCCACTATTTTTGAATTTGTACATGATAATGGTAGCTGAGTTTTCAGACACACCTGAATTAATTAATAGATAAAATAAAATAGTAAACTATTTGAATAGAAAAAGAAGAAGGTTATTAATTATTCTCTGATTTTGTTTCAGGTAGTAGTAGGAATAAGAATGATGCAGGGAAGTGGACAGTTAACAGTTCCACCAGGGTTCAGGTTTCACCCTACTGATGAGGAGCTTCTTTACTATTACCTAAGGAAGAAAGTTTCTTATGAAGCCATTGATCTTGATGTTATCAGAGAAGTTGATCTTAACAAACTTGAACCTTGGGATCTCAAAGGTACATACACTAAATAATTAATCATTCATATTTATTTACTTCTCATAATCATTTGCATGAGCTTAATGAATGGTTTGTTGCAGAGAAATGTAGGATAGGATCAGGGCCACAGAATGAGTGGTATTTCTTCAGCCATAAAGACAAGAAATATCCAACAGGAACAAGAACAAACAGAGCAACTACAGCAGGGTTTTGGAAAGCAACAGGAAGAGACAAAGCAATATATCACACAAATTCCAAAAGGATTGGAATGAGGAAAACCTTAGTCTTCTACACTGGTCGTGCTCCTCATGGCCACAAAACTGATTGGATCATGCATGAGTACCGTCTTGACGATGATGATGCAGAAGTTCAGGTTAGAAAATAATTTTTTTTTTTAATATTTGAGTTATGATTTGATGAAATTTGTATTATATTGAATATGATAATTAATTTTATAAATTTTGTTTGAAAATTTTGATGATATTTTTTTTATTTTTTGTAAAAAAAATGATAACATTGTTGACATTTTATAACATAACAGATCAAATTGTCTTAAAATTAAAATAAATAACCAAATTACGAAAAAAAGAAAAGATAAAAGACTAAAACATTAACTGAAATTAAGTTAAAAGTATATGGTGATATTTAGTTTTTCTTTTTTATATAATATATTGACTTACTATATTCCAGGAAGATGGATGGGTGGTTTGCAGAGTATTCAAAAAGAAAAATACAACTAGAGGCTACCAACAAGAAATTGAAGAAGAAGATCACATAATGAACCATATGAGAACAACAAATGCTCCATGCCATAATAATATTCTAGAACCAAAACATCATCATCACATGCAACAACAACAACAAGGATTACTATATGATTACAACAACAATAACAATAGCTTTGATGCTACAATTCATCTACCACAGTTATTCAGTCCAGAATCAGCTGTTCCACCACCACCACCACCAACTTCATTTCCTTCATCCATTGACATCCTTGAATGCTCTCAAAACTTGTTGAGGCTCACAACTCCTGCCTCTTCTGGACTCAATCTCATGCAACAACAAGGAGAGAGGTTTCATGGTGATTGGTCATTCTTGGACAAACTACTTGCTTCTCATAATGGCATTGATCATCATCACACTTTAAGAAACAAATGTAATACTAATAATCACCATGGTGCACCACCTTCTGTTGAAACTTCACCTCACAAATTTCCATTTCATTACCTTGGTTGTCACTCTCATCATGATATTATGAAATTTTCAAAGTAATTAATTAGTTAAGGTGATATGTGATTACCTTAATTAATTATTTATAATTGTTATACATAAGTGAGGAGACAAATTTGGATTCTAGTATAAGTTTTTTTCTATTTAGGTACTCTTTGAAATTCCACGTATCAATTTAGTTAATTATTTTCATTTTGAATATTTTGAATTGTATATATATGCATCTCCTATTTAAGTTGTTTGTCAATTTTATAAAGTATTGTTGTATAATTAAAGTCCCAGGGCTACTAATATCCTTGAGAGCTTGTAAGGACAATCCAGGGCTATTAATATCAGCAGATTCATGAGATACAGTAACACTGTCTACAACCACTATTTCCTTCCTAATTGTTTCATCTTCATCATATTCTACACCCATTAATTGTGTTCATTCTTGTTTTAACTTACCACCATGGGTGAATACTTAATCTACCGCCGATATATTTTATATTGATTATTATTTGTATCATAAATTTAAATTATATATATATATATAATTTTAGTTTTACAAATATATGTCCATAGCGCTGTTTATTATTTTATTAATAATATAATATAATAAAGTTTTTAGAATAGATAATTTGTTAAATAAAACATCAAGTGTGGCTTGTTCGTGAAATTCTATTGAATATTAAAAACAATATTCTTAAATTATTTGAAATCAAAGTATTATTATTAAATAGGATGATAATGAGTAGAGTGATTACCAAATTTCACAATATTACTCACAAAATTGCCTAGATCAAACTCTAAAAGGGAGTTAAATAGAGTTTGAAACTTTCAAAAAATAAATTTAAATTTTTTTTAGTTTCACAACGAAAATTAAAAATATTTTAATGTGATGAACTTATTGATTATGTGCATAGGACATTGAGATTGATTTCATAATATTATATGAAATAAACAAAACAAAATTCAATACAAACTTATACAAGAAACACATAAAATTGATTTAAGTAATTTTTGAAAAAAGATTTTAGCACTTCAATCAAATAACAAAGATTATAAAATAAAAAAAAATAAAACTCAATAAATCTTAATCAATAGAAATATTATTATATGTAATTTTTTTTCAAATTGAATCAAGTCTACGATGTTTAGTTTCAATGTTCAAAACAGAATTTTATTCACCATTCAAAACTAAGACAAGATTTAAAAACCAAAAAATCTTATAACAAATTTTTTTATCAATTTGCACCGAACAAATTTTCTACCACACTCCAAATAATAATAGAAAATTAATAACAAAGTAAAATACATAAATTAATGAGTAATAGATAGAAATATTCACACAATGATTTATACAGGTGTTTTTACTTCATTCTCGCTCGTAGAGTAAATCTTATCCATATTCAAATGAATGAGGGTTTTCTTCATTAATTATTTGTTGAAAATGGTAATGATATTAATAAGAGATTATTGAAATGATGATGATATTGATGAGACATAGTTGGCGTGAATAGAAAAAATAAGGAAGTCCCATGTATGAATGACACACACTAGTAGTGTTTACAAGGTGGAGGTATGGAAATTGGAGTATGCTCTATGAGGTACTACAATTTTATTAAGGAGTGATAACACATGCAAATAGGCCACCACACGCATGCGCTGCCATCTGTTCGACCGACTCGACCCTTGCCTGGGCTTGGATTAAGTGGTGTATTATTTTTTAGTATCGAAAAAATTAAAAAAAAAACTAGTTTTTGTCTACCTTCCACTCAGTCAGCGTTCAACTTCTGATCGGTCATTTCCTCCCTAAAGTCGCATCAGTTTTCCCCGGTCAAAACCTAGTCTTTTTCACACATCTGATTTTTGCGCATTCATAACCTAGAAAAATTTGGTCACAAACCTAGAAAAATTCAGTGTAATTTATTGTGGATCTGATTTAACGAATTGCAGAATTTTCTCTCCTTTAGTTTTTGAGTTGCTCTATAAATAGATGAATTTACTCAATTAGAAAAACACACCAAAAGTTGTCTAAAATCTGAGACCTTTTTGTACTTATCCTTTTCATTCTTCTTCTTCTTTTATTTCTTTCGAGTGATAATAGTACCATATTACGAATGGCAGTCATTGACTGCCGTATTGAGGGTGTATTTCTAGAATAGTTTTTTACGGTGCAGTAGAACTCCGATATAGTGTATCTAGGTTGTTTTATCCTAGGGACTTCATGGTTGATAGTCTATATTGCACAATTTAGGCAATGCCGTGAAATGTCTTAAAGAGAGAGACTTAGTCTGTGACTCAATCCAGTAACATCTTCAGTGGCTAAATTGATTTTAATACAGTTTTCGAAACTCAAAAACAACAATTTTAAGACATTTTATTCTATCCTATCTACCGACTAAATTAGCGGGACAAGTTCTTCTCCTTCTAATTTTAGCAAACCGTTTCAATTTGAGTGATGTCACTTCAAACAATGGAAACAAAAGATGTTATTTTTCTTAACCATGAAAAAGGTTGTCAACATTCTAAAGGAGGGCATTCCTGTTGTTCCAAAAAAAGGTGAACAAACATAAAAGGAAGTTAAAAATATTGAATTAAACCAACGGGAACATAATGATTACTAATATAAAAATTATATTCTGAATGGACTTGCTGATGATTTGTATTATTACTAGAGTTCCAACAATACTGTTAAACATGTTTGGGAGCTCTAAAGAAGAAATATGATATTGAAGAAGTTGGAGTTAAAAAGTATGTTATTAGCTGCTACCTCAAATATCATAAGACAGGTGACAGATTAGTGGAAGCTCAGTCCCATAAAATCCGAGAAATAGCTCATGAGATCATCTCTAAATATATGTTCCAAAATGAACAGTTTCAAATTGCTGATATTATTGACAAACTGCCCCCTATTTAGAAAGATTTTAACTCAGACATAAAACAAAAAAAAATTCTCCCTGGAAAGTCTGATAACCCGCCTCAGAATTGAGACAGAATCCCGAAAGCAAGACTAGAAAGATGAAGTTCTTCTTGTTACAAATAACAAGAAACAAAATTCATTGCAGCGGTTCTAAAGTCAATCGACAAACAACTTAAGAATCATAATCGTACAAAAAAAAAACATCAACAAGAATGAGAATCCTCCAAAGGTCTCAATTATAAGGCAACAACCATCTCCTAGAAATGATCTTAATCCCCCATTTATCTGCTTTAGATGTGGGAAAGAAATGCAAGTGTAAAGACAAGTCAAGTTATGCTCAGTAGGCTAACTTGATATAAGTGCAATTCATTGCTATGATAACTGAAATCAACATTGTTGGTTGATCAAATGGGTGGTGGATAGACACTTGCACCGCACGCCATGTATGTTATGATTGTGCTATGTTTAAAACATACACTACTGCTGAAGATAAGAAAATGTTGTTGGTAGATCCTCATACCATTGATGTTGCTAGTATTGGAGATGTTGATTTAATAATCACCTATGGGAAGACCTTAATTCGGAAGGATCTATTGCACTCTCCAAAAATAATGAAAAATTTAATTTATGGTTTTCTTCTTAATAAAATTGAGTGTACGCAGTCTATAGGGGCAAATTTATACACCATTTCTAATAATAGTATTTTTTTTCGGGAAAGGGTACATCACTAATGACATATTTAAATTGAATGTTGAAATTAATAAAATATATCCTTATGCTTACATGTTGTGTGATTTTAATATTTGGCATGCTAGACTCTATCATGTGAACAAACATATGATTTCAAACTAAAGTAACTTAGTGATAGCGTTTCAGCAAGTGTACTGAATCGTTGCAAGTAATAATAAAACAGTAGTACCGAGTGTCGAACTCAATGGTTGCGTTTTACTATTGAATTATATTTGATTACTAAAATTGAACAAAAAAAGGTTCCCAAGTTGATTGAAATAATGGTTGAAATTAACAACAATAATAAAATTGATCTTTTATAATGAGAAAAATGTCAGGGATGAGTTTCACTTCGAATCCAACCTTGGCGTCTAATTTGATCCTAGTTACTGAATTCCTTTATTGAATTATTACCAAATTCTCTTTATTATTCTTGCCCTAATGTCTTAGTGACAGAACCTTTAATTCCAAAGTAACCCCTAACTTCTTAATGGATTTAAGATTAGAATTAAGCATTACCGTATAGAAATGCTCTTGTAAATTATTGCTTTGCAACTAACTTAATTGGTTTCATGATCTACATCTATCCCTAGACTACAAATTCATGAATTTCTCATCTCAAGCATTCCTAAAGTCCACTTCCGTTTCAAAATACAAATCGTAGAACATTTTAATGTTGATCAAGCAATAAAAAGCATTAAGCACAGAGATGAGAAAAACAATCCAATAAACTCATTCATATAACTAAACATCAAATCAGAAAAATAAGGGTTTCATCTGGTTACACTCATCCCTAACAAATAGGGTTTAGTTACTCATGACAGAGATACAAAAGATAAGGATTAAAGAAGAATTACAAGAATGATTCATGGATGATTCTTGATAAAACTGCTTCAATGACGTTAGAAACGGCCGTCTTTGAGTTTCTATGCTAGGGCACAAGTCTCCCAAGTTCCCAAGAGTCAAAAAGATCCCTAAACAGTAAAAAATTGTGTTTTTATGAATGCTGATGTGCGTCGCACGCCCCGGGCGCAGGATTTGCTCTCCGGGCGCGTATTGGCAGTGAAGAATGGCTGGAAATGCGCTTCAGGCGCGCTCCATCTGGTGTCTGACGTATTTTGCATTTTTCTCATCTTTCGAGTCTGAATTTGGTCCCGGTGTCTTCAAGAAAGTTGTAGCTATGGATCTTAGCTTTCATTTGCATTTGGTTTGACTCTAATTGGACATCTACAACTCCAGATATGGCTGAAATACTCCGCATAGGTAATGTTGATTTCTCACCAAAATTCAGCACTGCACTAAAACAAAGTAACAACGCAAATCCACGAAAAATCTCTACTTTATTAAGCAAATAAGAACATAAATATTTCATTAAATCAAATAACTAAAATCAACAAAATATATCAAATAACTCATTAAATTAACTAATGATTAAAGGTAAATAAGACTAAAATCAATAAAAATTATGCATATGATGCAGTGTCATCACTTAGGTTTAATTCTAAAGTTATATTTAAATGAATTTGAAAAATGTGATTCTTGTAGTCAAGCTAAAATAACAAAGAGTTCACAGAAATCAGTAGTTAGATAATATGAGCCTTTAGATTTAATACAATCTGATATATGTGAACTTGATGAGATATTAACTATAAATGGAAAACGTTATTTTATCATTTTAACAGATGATTGTTTTGACTATACTTTTATATATCTAATATAAAATAAAAATGAGGCACGTTTAAAATTTTTATAAATTAAATTGAAAATCAAATGGAGTATGATTCTTGTTTATTTAAGGAGTTGGATAAATTGCAAGGAATTATACATTAAACTACTACTCTATATTCGCCTAAAATGAATGGAAAACTGAAAGAAAGAAAAAAAATAGAACTCTAAATGAACTAGTTGTTACTATTATGCATAACTACGGTGTTGCATCGCATTGGTGGAGAGAAATTAATTTGACTATTAGTTGGTTTTGAGCAAAGTTCCTAAATCTAAAAAAAAAAAAAACATTTACTTATGAGAGATTGATGAAAAGATAATTGAACTTATCTTATTTTCAAACTTGGGGTTGTTTGACTTATGTCAGAATCTCCGACCCCTAGCGAATTAAACTCATTAGTAGAGCCGATGAATGTGTATTCATTGTGTATGCAGTAAATAACAAAGCGTATAGGTTATATAACCTAAATGTGAAAGTGATCATATAGTCAAATGATATTGACTTCTATAAAAATAAATTCTCTTTCAAATCGAGAAATAGTGGGGGTAGCGAACCAAGTTACATTCATGTGACAAGGAGCACTAAAATAAAAAAAATAAAAAAAAAACATGGTGAAATAGAAACTAGAAGAAGTAAGAGATTCAGAGTTGCTAAATATTATGGACGCGATTATACAACTCATACCTTAGAAGAGGATCTTGCAAATCTTCGAGAAGCTTTGTCATCTTTGAATGCAAATTTATAGGAAGAAACCATAAACAATGAGATAGAATCTCTAGAGTCTAACAAGACTTGGCATTTAGTAGACTTACCTCTTGATTGCAAATTGATAGATTGTTAATGGATTTTTCAAAAAGAAACTAAAACTCGATAGAACAGTTGATAAGTAACGCTTGCCTTGTAGCCAAAGGTTTTAAATAAAGAGAAAATACAAATTTATTTGCCACGATCACTAGAATAACATTAATTAGAGTACTCATTTCACTAGCAACTATTTATAACTTGGAGATACACCAAATGGATGTTAAAACAACTTTTTTAAATGGCGACCTAGAAGAAGAAATCTATATGGAAAAACCTGAAGTTTTTGTGATTCATGGACAAGAAAGCAAGGTCTATAAATTAGTTAAACGTATGTATGGTATTAAACAAACTCCTAAACAATGACATGAAAAGTTTGATAGCTTGATTATATCGAATGAGTTTAAAGTAAATGAAAGTGCCAAATGTATTTATTACAAAACTGAAAATGAAATTTGCACTATCATGTGTCTCTATGTAGACGACCTACTCATATTCGGTTCAAACATTCTTGTTGTGAAACCACTTTGATATGGAATACCTCGGAGAAGCGAGTGTAATCCTCATAATCAAGATTATTAGGTCAAAAAAGATAATTTATCTGGTTCAGTCTCACTATGTTGAAAAGATCCTAAAGATATACAAATATTTTGACTGTAAATCTAATTGCACTCTATATTATCCAAGTGTGAAATATTTCAAGAACATTAGTGAAGGTGTTAGTCAAACTGAATATGCGATAGTACTAGACCTAATATTTCCTTCGTTGTGGGACTATTGTGCAGGTTTATCTATAGACCTAGTATGAAGCATTGGCATGATATCGATAAAGTCATGAGATAGTTAAAAAGGACCATGTGTCTCGAATTACATTATCAAATATTTCCTATTGTCCTTAAAGGATACAATGATGCTGATTGGAACATCTTATTAGATTACTCCAAAGTACCAAGTGACTATATTTTTAGTATATTCTATGGTGTTGTATCTTGGAATTCTAAGAAACAAATTATACTGGTTTAGTCCACTATGGAGTATGAAATGATAGCTATAATTATGCTAGTGAAGAAGCGAGTTGGTTGAGATGTTTACTAGTTGTGATTCTTTAATGGGAAAAACATATGCCAATTATGTTGATCCACTATGATAGTATTGCAACTATTGCAAAGATTGAGAATTGTTATTACAATGATAAGAGACGACAAATATTTCATAAGCACAACACAACAAGATAGTTACTTTCTAAAAGAGTTGTCATAGTGAATTATGTACGCACTGATGACAATATAGCGAATGCTTTAACAAAAGGATTAGCTATAGATAAAGTCCTAAATACATCCAAAAAGATGGGACTATTGCATATACATCAATGAGTAACTTATGATAGAAACCCGACCTAAAACACTAGAGATCCTAAGAATTAGGTCCAATGAGTAATAACAAGTCATAGTGATATAAGATGAAACTGCTATTATATCTTAGAGAAGTATGATCCAATAAGCGACGAAAGGATGAGATAATAAAAACTCTTAATAGATACTCTATATGGAGTGAAGTACCTAGTTAATGGGGTAGTCTTGATAGACTCACCTATGTGAATGTGGAAGTGGGATCACTTCCTATTGAATTTCAAGGCAGAATTCCGAGATTGTTCACTATATTAGGATAGACATGTAGGGTAATTAATACACGACCTTTTGAGAATACACCCTACAAAAAGGTTGTGGGTGGGTTTGATGTTAGAGATAGAGTTTAAGACTACGAGTCACTCTTGTATAAAACTAAACATTACTTGCTATGCAAAAGTTCAAGTCAGACGATACCTTCTGTTTATGCACAATCTTGTAGAAGCATTTGACGCTACTTCATAAACTCTTTTTTAAATTCAAGTGGGGGATTGTTGAAAATGTTGATGATAATTAATAAGAGATTGTTGGAAATTATGATGATAAAAATTGAGGGACTGATCATCCTTAATCTCTTGTTGAGTGTAGACAAAAAACATGTTGAATGGAACAGACGAGTCTTACCGACTATGGTAGTGTGTAGAGTTATTAAGCACTCTATGAAAAGGGGTAGACAACACTTTCTTCGAGTAGGTCGGGTGAAACAAGTTGTGACTTGTATGTTGAATTTGAGTACAAAGCTAGTGTAGATTGTTACCCATACTTTAAGTTTCAAGGACGAAACTTCTTTTTGGAGGGTAGTAATGTAAGACCCTTAATTTTAAATTCTAATTTATGTATTTTGAGGAATTTTTGTGCTGAATTTATGAGGCTTTTTAGCCAATTTTATGGCATTTTGTAAGTTAAATGCCAAAAATATCTTTTTAGAGACCCGATTAAAATTATTCGTCGATGAATAATTTTATTTAATTACGGTAAATCATTTGTCGAAGAAAAAAAATTTCTGAGATGCAGAATTTTTCAGAAAAATTCATCTGCCCATTAAGTTGCAACAAGAGTACATATTTTTCTTAAAAAGTGGTTTGTAATATGACGTGAGGTGTCAAGCGTAATGATGATTTTTATAAAAATATTTAAATATTTATAAATATCTAGATATTTGTTTAAATATTTATTATTATTATTATTATATATTATTATTTTAATATATTTATTTTATATATATATATATATATATATATATATATATATATATATATATATATGAAAGAAAGGAATCCAGAAGGCTGAAACAAAACTTTTCCTCCTGTGCCCCGCGAGATCTTCTTCTTCCTCCTTCTCTATACTAAATTTTATTTGTTTTCAAAATCCACAAACACAAAAACCTTCATTTTTCTCCTAGATCTAAGCTTTGTTTCCAGAAGTGACAGAAGAAAAAGTTGCTCATTGTCACGCTGCGGTGCTAGTGAGCTAGTTTTCGACACGATGTCACGAACTTAAATTTTACTGAAATTAATTACGGTACCATAATCGCGTGTTAGAGCTATCGTTAAGGTAAGGGATCCTTCTAAATATTTAGTTTGTATTTAGGACATTATTTGTGATTTTGTGGAAAAGAAATTTGATGTATTTGATGTGTGAATTTGCAGAAAATGAATTTAATGTGATTATGTGAGATTTAGTGAAATTTAAATTTGAGGCGTGGTTTATGGTGATCGATATTTAATGTGATTTATATGTTCATAATTATTATTATAAATTTTTGAGATGTGATATATTTGCGGATTTTGTGGAAAATGAATTGATGAAATTTGGTGGTTCATGTGTAAAAATGTGGAGTTTTGAAACCCTTATTTTTCTGATTTGATTTCCAGTTATATTAATGAGTTTATTGAATTATTTTTCTCATCTCTGTGCTTAATGCTTTTTATTGCTTGATCAACATTAAAATGTTCTACGATTTGTATTTTGAAACGGAAGTGGACTTTACGAATGCCTGAGATGAGAAATTCATGAATTTGTATATATGGATTTTTTACATGGTGTCAGTAAAATAGGAAACATATTCAACAATTTGATCGAATCTAGATGCATCCAAAATGCATCTCACAATATCTAAGTCATCATGTCTTCTACTCCAACACATGTACTTCTCATTTTCTATTAACATTAATGCTCCATCTACGTTCTAAGACCTCTCAAAGTTGATTTTACATGCAATGTTGTTTGTACATTTGGGTGATAGTAGTTTGATTGTCCTCATTTTGATTTTTCGACGAGAGTGAAATGTGTTTCGGTGCAAAATTATAATTTGACATATTATGAAACAATTCTCAATCTTCTTTTCTTAGACGTCCTTGAAATGAATGAGCATCCAAAGAAGTAGTTAGCCCATGATTTTGAAATCCACAAACAACCTTAATTATCCATCCATGACTATTCTTCAATGGTCTTGCTCTAAGCTTGAACAGACATTCGCACTTTTTAGAAGTAGTTATTATTGAAGTGTAAATTGTTTTAAATTATCCACTTAATTTATCACAAGCAGGAATTAATTTTGTCTTTTTTTCTCTTTAAATCGCTTCAATATCTGATTTGATAATAATAACATTTATTTCTTTTTGTTTCTCAATCTCTCTAGTCCAATTCAATCCATCCTCTCTCGTAGGAAATATCTGAAAAATAATTATATTAAAACAATACAAAATTTATGCATTAACAAATAATTATATCAATACAGTTTAAAACTACTTCAATAGTAGTGAATGCATCACTACAATTTACACCTAAATTTGCTCCATCAAACATTAAGGCATCAACCTTATCCATTTATAAGACAAAAAATATTAACAAATAAAATTCTAAAAAAAGAATGAAAAAAGTACATTTAATGAAGGTGTCCACAACCCCCAACCATCACGAGGCAACAATATATAATTATCTAAAGTAATTAAAAATTCCCACGTACATTTAATAAAACAATAGTGTAATTCTGAGACAATTTTGAGGATCAAAAGTGCACTCACCTTAACAAACTTAGTAATTATTAATGCAGTTCATCTTTCCATTATACACACAGCCATGAGTCCCCAGCACCTAGGAAATCTCCAATTACCAAATAGAAAAATAAACAAATATAAATATAACTATAAGTATATAACAACTAGTAAAATGAAAATACTGTAACATAAGTATCAAAATATTTTCAATAAAATTTAGTTATTTGTTACCAAAATGTTAGATAGTTTAAAAATCCAATGTTGCAACAAAAGACTTAAAAGGAGAAAAGTGGATTGAAACTAACAAACTAACTTTAAACTCTTAAGATAGTTTTTCCATTGTGAATAGGAATGGCAACAATCCACATTTGTAGGTATCCACTCGAATCTGTCTCATTTAGATAGAAAAAATATATTTTGATTGAATGTAGATTTTTCTCAAAATCAAAACTCAATTATGGAGACACGTTTGGAGTGTTGATATTCACCTCTTTATTAATATTATTATAATTTTTAAATTATATATATATATATTTAATATTTTTTAAATATTAAAAATTATAATCACTTTTCTATAAAAAAATATTATTATAATATTTTTTTAATTTTATTATTATATAATAACTATTATTTTATTATATTAATTATAATAATTATGACTTTTAAATTTATTATTTTATATATAAAAATGAATGTGAGTTAACAACAGAAAAATCTGAAATTTTAAATATGAAAATTTAAATTTCATATTCAATAAGTCGAGTAACTTAAGTAACTATACAAAATCAATTTGATCCCCTTTTTCATTAATAATCTTTTGAAACGTCAGAAGCAATATCTATATAAGAACATGAAAGGAACAATCTAGCCTTTAACGATAAAAACTCGTAGACACTTTAATTTGAAGAGGCATGATTGGCATGGTAAGACTTAAAAGATGCTAAAAATGATGTTGAAGAAATACATTCATCTGAAAAATTCGTAGCTCATATCTCCCCACATTGAAAGAACAAAATCCACCTTTTAATTTGATTGTAGATGACACTTTGATTCTTTAAAAAAACAAAATGTTTAAGGCAATAAATAATCATTTTTGGTACTTAAATATGTGATAATCATTTTTAGTACTTAAATGTGATCATTTATTAGTAATTTTAGGACTCCCGAACAGAACTATTTAGTTAGAAACCAAAACCTAGTACTCACACATAATAATAAACATTATGTCGAATTAAAACTTAATGAGTTGAAATAAGCGAAACATTATAGAGAGAAAAGAAAGAAGTTAACTCAATAAAGAAGATGAAAGAGACGTTGTTCTCTTCTCTGGAGAGGGAAATGAGTGAAAATTGAAGTAAGGTGAGAATAGAGTAAATTATAGGGATTGAGGTGAAGTGAGAGTAAATGGGTATAGCAAGTAATAACAGACTAAGGGGAGAAGAAAAAGTAAAAACTGATCTGGCCCAGTAAAGAACTGCACAAGCAAACGGAAATGTAAATGGATTAAGGGGTGCAAAGAGTAAAAACTATAACCAATATATTCGATTATTTTAAAACCACTTTCAAAAACAGAAATGAAGAATTAACACAAAATTAGACTTTTAGAATATTCCGACCAATTTTAACAAAAAAAGAAGATGACGCATTATGAAGGATTGTTTTGTTCCTTGGTCACACACTCAACAATTCTATTTTTTTTTTTTTTTAGTAAATTTGAAGTTTTTATCATCTATAAATCGAAATTATCACAATACTTGAACGGTAAGAGTCTCAATTATAAATCATCATTTACTTGTTTTTGGTTTTACAACTTTTTATAAGGCTCTCTTTTATGATACATACTTCAACTCTTCACTTCAAATTTGTGGCTCATACGTTGTTCTGTTACATTGTTCTTCACTTTTCAAATTAGACTGAGTTTTTACAAACAGAGAATTCAAACACTACTTCAGATATTGTAAAAAGTTGTCAAGTCTTTTTTTGACACTATTTAAGAGAGATTGTGTAAAGCCTTTCAGCTTAAGTTGTAAGCCTTTTGAGGTTGTGATAATACAAATTGTATTAGGTTCATTTGTGATCTAAACAAAAGTATAAAGTGCCCAAAATATTATAATAAAAAAGATAGTGGAAAATCTCATAAAGCATCAGACATAACCCATGTTTAAGGATGACCTATGACAATTCTCAATGTGATTCTCTCTAACTTAAACTTTTACTTTTATGTATACATTATTACACAACAACACTGCATTTAACGTTTATTGCATATATATTAATAAGAATATTTTGTATCTAAACTAACTTGTCATCCAAGTGTGCATTTGAGATAGTTCTTTTTTATTTAAAATTGTGTAAGGTCACAATTTAAACTATCCTTACTTGTGATATATTATTCTACTTCACATCTGATAGCGTTCCATCAATCGTCGTAGTAAGTAGATTGCTTACATGGTAGACCTCACAAGCATAAAACCAAATTGATTATAAATGACCACTCAATCACAACTTCATGGCATGACACAAAAGTTTAATATCCCTATAATTTATGCAATTTTCTATACCTCTATGTCCTAAAGAGATCATAATTAGAATGTTTCTCCTCCACATGTCTGATATTTTATTCGACTTCATACTCTCGTTAAAAAGCTTTGTTAGTCATCCAATGTTTCTATCTCCAAAACTTTTCCATACCTCAATAGCTATATTATTTGGCTAAACTTTCTTGTTATTCATTATTTCAGCACTTCTTTTATCGTGTGTTCTTGAATCATATCGTGTGTTCTTGAATCATACAATAACAGTAAAATTTTGATCATCTTCTTCAATGTCTAGCAAGTTAGAGTCTAGTAGAATCTCGTATGCACCATTAAATAATTTTTTTGAAATATTTATTCCATCTATCTTTTATATCTTTTTCTTGAAACAAAAACCTAACTTCTTCATCCTTGATGCACTATACTTGGTCCAAATCTCTTCTTTTTCTTTCTCACCCCTTAGCATATAGATTTTTCTCTCCTTAGTTTAACATCCTGATTTTTTATTTATTACTTTTTTAAGCAATAAGAGTTAGTTGTGCTAATTGTTAGATGTTTGTATACTTAGATATTGATATAGGATAGCAAGAAATAGTAATTAGTAATTATTTAAAAATAGTTAATCAATTAATAAATAGTATTAATGGATTAAAAAAATGATTAATCGATTAGTATAAGTGACATAATCAAAAAATACTCTGATTAGTACTAGACAATCTATTTTTACTGGATTAGTCGATGAAGGCCTTATTGTTAATTGATTAATATCATACCATAAGTAAAAAATAATATTTTTTTTAGTGTTGTGTAGTCAATATCACATAATCAGTTAACTTAGCTATTTTAGACTATTTTACCTTCAGAAAATTCGTAGGTTTTTATATTGGTAAGTTTTAGTGTCTCACAAATCCATAAACACTCATAACTTTGTCAATTCTAAATTAATAATGATTCCTCATGTTGTTGCGTGTTTGGTTGTTTGAAGAGTTTTAATCCATAATGTTTTATTTACCTATCAAAATCTTTCTCAATCAGTAAAATACCAACAAGCTTTGTATTTTTCTCATAGGAAATTCATCTTTTTTAATAATTATATTCTATTCAAGAATTTATGTTGTCAACAACAAATAATCATAATTTCTATAATCCAACTTAGTAATTTGTGAAATTGTCGATTAAGATATGAACTGGATTTTGACTCTTAGCTATAATAAATAGATTTAGTATATTTATTAAATAGGGATATCCCACATGATCCCTATGTCTACAACAATCACTTTATATGTTTAGAATTATTGTGGAGATGGTGAAATATGTTAGGTAATTTATGTCGAGATTGTCTCTTATGTACGACATTCTTTATTTAAAATCATGATTTTTAATGATGATGTGTATAGTTTTAATGATTGATTTTCATGATTGATGTTATGTGTACTATGATGATATATCTTGATGAATTCGTGAATTATGTATTCTAAATTATTTTGATGATAAGTGTTGATACTTAAAAAATAAAAATAATTATGTTTTTCGAAACTGCATTATGTTTTTTTTTTTTGTAATTTTAATTGATTAATGTTTAGAGTTAATTGATAAGTGTTAAAATAAATGAATAATAACAATTTAGGCAGAGAAAATTAATTGATAAATGTAATTGCTAGAACAAAAAAAACATTTAAGCTAATGAATAATAAATTAGGAGGAACTAAATAATCAATTAGAAAGGTAAATTAGGGTTTAATTATAAATTAGGATCAACTTATTAGGAGTGACTTGATAATCGATAAGAATAAGAATACAAGTTAGAGAATAGGTAATTTGTAAATTAACTGATTATGATAACATCATTAATCAATTAATTTAATAATAATCGATTATAATCATAAGATTAATCAATTAGATAATGTCATAATTATTACTTGGGTTGATAATTCACTAGGAATTAGAAGTTAGATAATAAGGTTAGACTGACCTAGGATTAAATGAATAAAGTTGAATATTGTTGAGATTGTTGGAATGATGATGATAAACATTAATTTGTCGTAGTATACATAGTCGTAGATATGGGTTGAGTGATGTTGGATAATGATTATTATGTTTCGCATGTCAAGGATTGCATTCATAAAGTACGACATATTAGAAGGTTGGGATTGTGTCATGATACATTTGAATTTAGATAGTAAAGGAGACCACGAGGTAGTTGTTAGTAGGAATGTTTTATATAAAGGTGGGACATTGTTGGAGTGTTCCATTGAATACTAAATCACCCTAACTATATATTTTTTTCATGAAGTGATTGGTGAACTTTCTATAGGTATCAAGAGTCGAAAAGATCCAACCTAAAGTAATTGATGATTAGGATTCTTATTGTGTTATCATGCATTCGTTGATATTATTATATGTTATATGATATGATGTTGAATATGGATTTAATTTATCTTACTCTGTTTGATTATATCTTGTGAATGATGACTCGTTGTTGATTGTGTAACACCCCGTTTTTCAAAGCGAGGGTGTATTTTTTTTTCAAAAGAATTATTAAAATACAACAGAGAAATAAATAAGGTAACACATTTGGATACATATTTAAATTCTTATAATTTACAAGCGGCGGAAGAAGTTCACAAAATATGTATTCAAAAGGTTTACATAACAAAAGTGGTACAATCTTCCAGTTTAAAATTTAAAAGCAACCCACAAGGAAGACATCTGTTCCCTCTGTGTCAACCTAGTCTGATCATTCTATACATAACAAAAAACTATACACCTTGAGTAATCTCCACGTGCCCCGTGAGATTCTCCTAACGTAGCTCCAATCAAACACTCCCGTCTACATTCCCGTCCGGAGGGTATGAACCGGTAGGATCCTCTTGACTCTCATCTGAGGGCAAAGCCCAGATTTCCACAATAGTTGTAAAGGGTCACCAACCGAAATTAACAGTTAACACATAACATTTAAGCTTTTCAATGCACAAAACCTTTTCAATTTATCATACATCTTAGAAGGGTTTTCCACATGCTAAAAGTTCATGTAATGCTTGCCAAATGTAAATGAAATCAAAAGGAAGTTCTCAATCCATCAAGTAATACATAACTGAACAAAACATTGATAAATCAATTGAGCAATCAATTATCAAACTCAAAATAAGATTTTCCCCTGAGCCAATCGATTGGGTAAATCAATTTCCTGAAAGTTTTTAGTGAAAACTGAACTCTGGGCTTAAATCAATCGATTGGGTAAATCGATTGACTCAATCGATTGGGTAAATCGATTGACAGACAGACAGAGCCCCTGTATTGAATCCAATCGATTGAGCAAATCGATTTTTGGAAGACAAAGCCCCTAACTTGAATCCAATTGAATCCAATCAATTTATCAAATCGATTTCTTAAATGATTTTGAAAGACAACTTACAAAATCGGTTGGATAAATCGATTTCGTGCAAAACAGGGCCCCTGTAACTCATCAAATCGATTTGGTAAATCGATTTCCCTGTATATTCTTTCAAAAATACATAAACTAACTCAATCACATTCAAACACCACTTCAAACCTTAACACTTAGCAATAACTATACAATTACCACGACATTATGAGTTTCGAAAATGTTTTACAATCTAACATACTATCACACGATTCCAAACATAACTCTTAGAACCATCAACGCAATCTCAATATGAATTAAACACACTTACACATAGTTTCAAACCATAACACTTAGCAAAAACAACACAATCATAAATTTACATCAATCACAACTCGTGTGCCAAGCACCCTAATGCAATGCGTATATGCCAAAATGCATGGACTCGGAATTCCAAACCAAAACCCTCCTCGAAGGGCCGTAAATCATAATTGTACCGCCTATCGCAGGCCAAAGTACCAATTACCGAGGTGCCACCTATCACGGGTCAGCACGATTTACCAAAAGAAAAAGCGTAAGTCGTAAGGGTACCGCCTATCACAGGCCATAGTACTACTTACCGAGGTGTCACCTATCACGGGTCAACACAACTTACCAAAAAGTAAATCGTAAACGTACCACCTATCACGGGTCAGTACAGTTTACCGAGGTGCCACCTATCACGGGTCAGCACAATTTACCAAATGAAATGCATGAGCATACACCAACTCCATTCACAACAAGCGTTAAGTAAATGCAGATATTAAAAGATTCCCCATTTTTAATACTCATTTACTTAACCGATTTTCACACTAAAACATTAAGTAAACAGACATATTAAGAGATTCCCCATTCTTAATATACTTTTGACTTAATCAATTTCCACAACAAAACATTCAGTAAACAAGTCATTAAGAGATTCCCCATTCTTAATACTCGTTTCCCTGAAACCATTTTCAAAAACAAACATTAAGTAAACAGACATATTAAGAGATTCCCCATTCTTAATATACTTTTGACTTAATCAATTTCCACAACAAAACATTCAGTAAACAAGTCATTAAGAGATTCCCCATTCTTAATACTCGTTTCCCTGAAACCATTTTCAAAAACAAACATTAAGTAACCGAGACATTAAGAGATTCCCCATTCTTAACGCTTAGTTAACTTAAACGATTTTCAAACAATATTAAGTAACTAAGACATTAAGAGATTCCCCATTCTTAACGCCCAGTTAACTTAATGATTTTCACAAACTCACATTAAGTAAACAAGACATTAAGAGATTCCCCATTCTTAATACTCGTTTAACTTAATGGTTTTCAAACTCCACACAAAACCAACTTTCACATTCAATCCAAAATTCACTCCAAAACATTTTCCACACAAAACAAACTCACACATACTTTCACATTCAATCCATACTTCATTCCAAATCATTTTCCACACAAACCACACAAAACCAACTCAAACATACTTTCACATTCAATCCATACTTCATTCCAAATCATTTTCCACACAAACCACACAAAACCAACTCAAACATACTTTCACATTCAATCCCTACTTCATTCCAAATCGTTTCCCACACAAACCACACAAAACAAACTCAAATTTCATCAGTTATCAATTTAGAATACGTCAAAACAACGAACACAAATCAACATAATCCATCACTCAAACACGGCAAGTTTCATATACTCAAAATCATACATAAATGGGTTTAAAATTCATTCTCCATAAAACCTTGCTTTAACCCTAACCAAATTCTTTTCCACACAACCACAAGTAAGTCCCTAAATGCAAACTAAAAGTTTGGAAGGAGCCCTTACCTTCACCTTAGCTTTTTCGTTCGATTTCGGTACCGTGAGCAAATCCGGTAAAAATCTCCGCTCGCAACGCCGCTTCCAAAGTTAGCTCACTAGCACCATAGTGTAGTGGTGAGCAACTTTCCCTTCTATCACTTCTTGAAACGAAGTTTAGATCTAGGTGAAACAGGGAGGTTTGTGTTTGACGGTTTTGGAAATCCCTAACTCCGTTTTCGAATCCGAGAAGGAGGAAGAAGTTGGGAACTTGATCTTTCTCACCCACTAGCCTTGGGTTTCAATTTTCGAACTTAAAGGAAGCAAGAAAAACGAAAATGAAAGAAGGAGGGAGAGACGTCTCGCGCGGCTGAAGGAGGAAGAAGAGAGTTCTGTTTTTTTCTTTCCTTTCCTTTTCCATTTCTTCCTATTTCTATTTCCTTTCTATCTCCTTCCTTTTTCCCTCCACACAAACATATATATATATATATATATATATATATATATATATATATATATATATATATATAACTTACAATATAAAAATATATATTTATATATTAATATATTATAATTAAAACAAAACCAACAATTATCTAACAACTCTTACCCCCATCATTTCATTCCCCTCGTAATCTAATTTAATAAAAATATCTGCTCTCGTCGCAACTCATTTGACCGGTACAATTTTCAGCAACCCGAGATATTTTTAACAAAATTGCCCGATATTAAATCCTTCGTAACGTAAATAAATTATTTTCCGACAAATAATTTTAATTCAATTTCCAAAAATATATTTTTGGCATTTAACTCACTCAATATCAAAAATTGGGTTAACAGCCTAAGAAATTCCACACAAAATACCCTAAAATCGTATAATTTAGGATTTAAAATTAAGGGTCTTACATTACTACCCCCCTTAAATTAGTTTCGTCCTCGAAACTTAAAGCACGAGTAACAATCCACTCTAGGTTTGTACACAAATTCTACATACTAGTCACAACTTGTTTCACCTGGCCTTCTCGAAAAAATTGTTGCCTACCCCTTTTCATTGGTTGCTTAATAACTTCACACACATCCATAGTCGGTAAGGCTCGTCCGTTCCATTCAACATGATTTTGTCTACTATCGACAAGAGATTAAGGATGATCAGTCCCTCAATTTGTCGATAAATAGCCAACAACCATGATGGTGGCTTAGACTATCTTAACCGAACTGTAATAGCGCTCCTTGCAACTTACAACTGAGGTTATCTTAATATACAAGCAATCAACAATCTTCTTAAAGTCCATTGAGTTTCCCTTATTTTCCCATAACTTTGATCCTGTCGACGATGTAAACTATCACATACCTATGTCACGTGGTCTCATTTGCATCCACTTGGTACGAAACATCCATTGGGTACCAAACTGAAACACTTAGAATGACCCCAACACACTGAGCACAGAACAATCACTACATCCGAGAACTCCTAAATTTCTCCCTTGTCCACAAATCCTCGATTTTTCTTAAGTCGTACAACTACGTCAAACTATAGTGTTCTTATCAGTATGTTATTCCAGTTATAAATTTAACAATCCAATCTCCACATATGCTTGGTGATCAAAGCTTCCTCAATTATTTTCGAAATCATGCCAAAGACTATACTATTTAGGACACACAAACTTCCTTTCAGTTTAGTACTTCATTTCAAGAGTCACGTTTTCCATTAAAATCCAACTTGAATTTAATTCACAGATCAAGGTCTACATTTGTCTCATGCCTAACACCTCAAATTCACGCTTCACAAAAAAATTTCTTACATACTCCGCAATTATGCATAAACTCGAAAATAATTCTCCTACCTCTACTGCCAACATTCATTCTGATACTTCTTAATTTTGCTGTGTCCTTCATTTGCATCATGATGATTATCCTTTCATTATGACAGGTCAACCGCATTGTATTCACTACATCACTTTTCCATTTATACAAACCTTAAATTTCTACCTCGAACCTTGATACATATTCATTATAGTGATTCCAATAAATCAAGGCTTACTAATTCCCACCAAACCTTTCCATTTCATGTTCAATTGTTTCCCATCAAACAAACATTGAACTCCTTTGATTGACGAACACAATAATAATCCCCATGACATGTACTCAAGTAATGTCTTTATATCATTAGCATACCTTTATAATAATAATGTCTGAATTATAGGTGAGATAATTCCTTTCCTGAATCTTTAATCGTCATAAGCTACATCTCTATGTGCTGCTCCGACAATTTCTTGGCACATTTTCCAATATTTGTTTCACTTGTTGGATTCTTATTCCTTCTCAACCTTCACCGAGATATAAACTGAAAGAATCCTAACATTCGAACGTTCTACAGAGTTATTTCTCAAACGTTCCCTATAAACATTTCCAAGAAGATAATTATCTATAACTTCATCCTCATAAATTTTTTTTTTTTGCAGTACAATATCTCAAAAACCCACGTACCTTTCTTCGTCCATCTAGTTACTGAAATGATCACTTCAAATCTTCACGCTTGACTTCCCAAGACCAACAACTAAACCATAATTCAGTTGTTACATTTCTTCTTTTTCACTTTTTATCCTTGAATAATATTCTAAAATATGATCCTCGAAATCTCCAAACACTTCCATCCTTAACATGAATTATTTATCACTTGCCTATCTCAACACCTTCGATTATGAAAGTTTTATGCATCACTTGGTCCTCCCACCAACCTTGCGAGATTTTAAATCATCAGCTAAAATCAACCATCTTAGGGTCTCAAATCAAATCTCGAATAATCCTTCAGTCCTATCAAAATATTACCATCCTCTTAGTAATTTCCATCCTTTAATAGACTCTCAAACTTATATTACCGCAATCTCAAGTATTCTCGTACTCGATTACTTCAAATTCCACTTAATGGTAACATAGAGTTCAATACATCAAGGCTTAACTCATTAGGTTTTTCTGAACATCGCTCAAAATTCACACTTACGTGTCTATAGATTCATCCGATATTACTATCCATACTTAATAATCCAAGTTACGAATCTAGTCTAACTCGAATGCTCGACTTTTCCCCTCAAGGTATTGACAATTCCTGAAAACGTATTTTATCTATCCAAAGGAGTATTCACTCCTAATGTGCAACGCTCCCTTAACTTCACTACCAGTCTCTTTCATTGACACCTAAGCACCAAATGTTATTCCAAATGGAAGCCTTATCTTCTCAACAATTCCATGATGTTCACATTCTTTGACAGTTGTCAAACTTCATCCAGACTCATCCTGAAATCTACCAGGGAAAACATCTAATACTTTTCTTACCAAAAGTCTTCCACTTAGATCTTTACTTGAAATCCCTCATTAGTCTAATATTAATCCATCCATACTCATCATCTTCGAGTTAACATCAACACATAGCTTCTGTGTCCTTGGAACCATTTCATAAATTCCATGCCGTCATGACTTGCTTCAACTCTGCCTGATACTCAGTCATCTCGAAGATCTTTTCCATTTCTTGAATCTACTAATCAACTCTTTTCCTGAGTCCTCATCACCCTTGAACTTAGGATGATGGTAACGACGAAAATATTCTAACCCTCTTAATCTTAAGAGCACAAATCTCTCTTTTCCTCTTCTCCAGATCCCGCAGAGTCTTTGCAGCAGTTCGTGCAACAACAAAACATCCATGTTATTTGTAGCTTCAACCATTTGATCATCCCCACTGACGTTCATCCTTGCAACGTCGTTCCCTCTTAGAGGTAGTGTTTTCCGAAAAACCAATAACAAGAAGAAGTGTTAACACCACTTCGAATAATTCCAAAACTAAGTTTCAAATATATCAACACATAATAACCACCCATGATCTGATAACTCAGACCAATTACCCCGACGCATGATCAGACAACAACTCCTAACCTCCAAATTTTCTCTTATATGTATTATATTTATAATTTAAAATATTTTTGGGAAAGAAGGTGTCACACTTGGTGCATGAGACTTGGTATAACTCCTCCAAAACATTAGTTTTTGCTTCATCCACTTCTTTGTTGGTATCTTTTTAAGATTTTATATTTTCTTAAACTTTCAACATTTTTACACTTAGATCAAGATTTAAAAAATTAATTTTTCTTATCTTGACTTAATTATATATACATATATATAATATTTTTGTTATTTCATTAAAACTAAAAAAAATCGAATTTGTTTTTTAAACCCTTAGGGAAGTCGCTATTTGGAACTTGAACTTCATTAAGGAAGTCGTCATTCCAAATGACAACTTATAACTAAATAAAAAAAAAAAAAAAAGCATTTTAGTATTTAATTTCAAAATGGAGTATTTTTTTTTTCAAAAAAGAGTTATTCAAATAAAAAAGCCACCCTTTTGTCCTACCACCAACATTCTTTACCCCCAAGTTCAAAACCTTTTAATTCTACCGACACTTATATTGCTACCTTTTTAGCCCTTTATGCCATTTTATCCCAAAAATCATTTGCACTTACTTGTAGCTCTCAAAAATTCCCCTCTAAAATGTTGTGCTGGAAGATATTTTGTTTTTCACTTTTGAAATGCCACCATTTGACACTTAGAACCCTAATATGACTTTTTCTCTTTGCTCTCTTCCTAACCCATATACATCCATAAATAACCAAGACTCTATATTGGACCGTTGAGCTCTTTCCAAGTATAACTTTGTAGTTTAGGCAAATCTTTCTATTTAATTTCCTGAAAATAAATAAATGAATATGAGAACATGTCACCTCATTCTTGTTTGTGATAAGATGTTTGTCTTATCCTAAAGCACGTATAAGCTATTGAAACATCAAACTTCAATGAAAAATCTAAGACAGATTTACCTTCCACATTTACCTCACCGAGGACATATCTCTATTAAAAGCCTTCATAACCTCTTGATGCACTCTATACATGCTCATTTAGATCCCACCCTAGAAAACTATATTCGGAATTATGATATAATTTCCTATCCTTTAACATTCACAATCACATTAAACGTATCTTGTTTCACTATAAATTTTACGGTTATAATCTAATCTCCTATCTTTTAACATCCACAATATCCTTATTCTACTCTTTATCTTAATAATGCATACTCCATTTCTCAATATTACTTTTTCAATGTACTGAAGTTTAAAATCATAATTGTCTCATTCTCACACCTTTTCATCCACCCATTTAGTTTTTTCTAGGCACATGAAATCAGTCCTCCTCCAAGTCCCAGTGTTAACTACTTTCACATATTTTTTTGTATGTGTGCTCATATTCCATGTTCCAAAATAAATTTTACTCTCTTGAACTAGCTTATTAATCTGCCACTCGTCACAACAATGTAGGAACTCTTGTTTATTTTTAACCATATCCAAGTTGCGATGCAGTGGTCCTTGCTCATTTGACAATTTACTTGATCTATACAATATATTGTGTTGGAAATGATGGAATATAAATGGCATTGATGATGGCTTTTAAGATGGTTGTGAATTGAAAAATGAGAAGTCCCAAATAGGAGGGAACACACTCATTTAAAGCCTTTATAAGGTGTTAGTTTCACACTTGGGTTGGGCCCCAAGGGGTACCCCAATTTTGTGAAGGAGGGAGAACGCAAGCAAATGGACCACCACATGTGCGCGCGCCGCCGCCGCCCGCCCGCCCGTCCGGCCGGCTCGGCTCGGCATGGTTTGGTTTGGTGTATTAAATCTTTTTTAAAAATTATGAAAATTAATTATTTTTTAATTAATTATATGCTTGCGTTAATTACGAAATTTCCATCCACAAAGTCAGAGTCAATGTTCTGATCCAGTCTAACCCTAAACGGACTAAGCTTCTGTTATTTGCCAAGTCAAAACCCTAATTCCAGTTACTGGACTCCCCTATAAATACAGACCTCACCTCATTTGGAAAAGTACACCAAAAGCTCTCTGAATCTGAGGCTTTTCTCACTTCTCCCCCGTTCTTCTTCTTCTTCTTCTATTTTCTTGAGTAGCCTTCGTGCTATATTACGAGTGTCAGTCATACGACTGCCATACAGAGGGTGTAATTCCAGATCGGTTTTCTATAGTGCAGTAGAATTTTGATACAGTGATCTGGGCTGTTTTATCCTAGGGACTTCGTGGTTGATAGTCTGCCTTGCACAATTTGGGCAGTGCCTTGAAACGTCTTAAAAAGAGTGACCTAGTCCGTGACTCAACCCAGTTATTTCATCGGTGGCATTATTTATTTTTAAAAGCAATTTTCTGAAACAACATTTTTTAGACGTTTTTCAAACTGCCATGTCTACCGACGAAATTACTGGAACAGGTTCTTCTGCTTCTGACTTCAACAAACAGTTTCGGTTTGAGGGCAGTCACTTCAAACGTTGGCAACAAAAGATGTTATTTTTTCTAACCACAAAGAAACTTGCCAACGTTCTGAAGGATGATATCCCTGTTGTTCCAGAAAAAGCTGAACAAACAGAAAAGGATAAGATAGCTGCTGAATTAACCCAATGGGAACATAATGATTACTTATGTAAGAATTATATTCTTAATGGACTTGCTGATGATCTGTACGATTACTACAGTTCCGACAGCAATACTGCTCGACAGGTTTGGGATGCTCTAAAGAAGAAATATGATACTGAGGAAGCTGGAGCCAAAAAGTATGCAGTGAGCCGCTACCTCAAATATCAGATGACAGATGACAAATCAGTGGAAGCTCAGTCTCACGAAATCCAGAAGATAGCTCACGAGATAAATACTGAAGGTATGTCCCTAAATGAACAGTTTCAAATTGTTGTTATTATTGACAAACTGCCCCCTACTTGGAAAGATTTTAAAAATTCTCTTAGGCACAAAACCAAAGAATTTTCACTTGAAAGCTTGATAACTCGCGTTAGAATTGAGGAGGAATCTCGGAAGCAAGACCAGAAAGAGGAAGTTCTTCTTGTGACAAAAAAGAAGAAAAAGAAATTCATAGGAGCATTGCTGAAGCCAAACGGCATACAATTAAAGAATCAGCATCGCTCTTCTAAGAACAGCAACAAGACTGGGAACCCTCCAAAGGTCCCTACTGCTAGACAGCAACCACCACCTAGAAATGGCCCTCTTCCTTTTACTTGTTTGAATTGTGGGAGAGAGGGTCATATGGCACGCAAGTGCAGGAACAAGCCAGGCCCTGCAAATCAGGCTAACTTGACAGAAGAGAAATTCATTGCTATGATAATTGAGATCAACCTTGTAGGTGGATCAGATGGATGGTGGATAGACACTGGCGCCTCTCGCCATGTCTGCTATGATCGTGCTATGTTTAAAACATACACGGATGTTGAAGATAAGAAAGTGCTGTTGGGAGATTCCCACACCACTAATGTTGCTGGTATTGGAGATGTGGAACTAACATTCACATTAGGAAAAACCTTAATTCTGAAGGATGTCATGCATACTCCAGAAATAAGGAAGAATCTGGTTTTGGGGTTTCTTCTCAACAAGGCAGGGTTCATTCAATCTATAGGGGCAGCTTTGTACACCATTTCTAAGAATGGTATTTTTGTAGGGAAAGGGTACGCCACTGATGGCATGTTTAAATTGAATGTTGAATTGAATAAAATGTCTTCTTCTGCTTACATGTTGTGTGATTTTAATATTTGGCATGCTAGACTCTGTCATGTGAACAAAAATATTATTTCGAACTTAAGTAATTTAGGTTTAATTCCAAAGTTATCCCCAAAAGATTTCGAAAAATGTGATTTTTGTAGTCAAGCTAAAATAACAAAGAAATCACATAAATCAGTAATTAGAGAATTTGAACCCCTCGATTTAATACATTCTGATATATGTGAACTTGATGGAACATTGACTAGAAATGGAAAACGTTATTTCATAACTTTTATTGATGATTGCTTTGATTTTACTTTTGTATATCTGATGAAAAATAAAAGTGACGCGCTTGACATGTTTAAGATCTTTATAAATGAAATTGAAAATCAATTCAATAAAAAGATTAAGAAGTTTCGTAGTAATAGAGGAACAGAGTATGATTCTAGGTTGTTTAATGACTTTTACAAAACCCATGGAATTATAAATGAAACTATTGCACCGTATTCACCTGAAATGAATGGTAAAGCTGGAAGAAAGAATATGACTCTTACTGAATTAGTTGTTGCTATTATGCTTAATTCTGGTGCTGCATCTCACTGGTGGGGGGAAATTATTTTGACTGTATGCTATATTTTGAATAGAGTACCAAAATCTAAAAGCAAAACATCTCCTTATGAGATAATGAAGAAAAGACAGTCCAACTTGTCTTATCTTCGAACATGGGGTTGTCTGGCATATGTCAGAATCCCTAATCCCAAGCGAATTAAACTCGCTAGTAGAGCATATGAATGTGTTTTCATAGGATATGCTGTAAACAGTAAAGCGTATAGGTTTTATGACCTAAATGCGAAAGTGATCATAGAGTCAAATGATGTTGACTTCTATGAAAATAAATTCCCTTTTAAATCAAGAAATAGTGGGGGCAGCGAACCCAATCAAGTCCCAATGATAAGAAACACTGAGACCAACAACCAAGACGGAACAGAACTTCGAAGGAGTAAGAGAGTAAGAGTTGCTAAAGATTATGGACCAGAATATATGGCTTATAATCTAGAAGAGGATCCTGCAAATCTTAAAGAAGCTTTGTCATCTTTGGATGCAGATTTATGGCAAGAAGCTATAAATGATGAAATGGATTCTCTAGAGTCTAACAAGACCTGGCATTTAGTAGACTTGCCTCCTGGTTGCAAACCTATAGGTTGTAAATGGATTTTGAAAAAGAAACTAAAACCCGATGGATCTATTGACAAATACAAGGCTCGCCTTGTAGCCAAAGGTTTTAGACAAAGAGAAAATATAGATTTCTTCGACACTTTTTCACCAGTCACTAGACTAACATCCATTAGAGTGCTAATATCACTGGCGGCTATTCATAACCTGGTGATACACCAGATGGATGTTAAAACAACATTTTTAAACGGTGACTTGGAAGAAGAAATCTATATGGAACAACCTGAAGGTTTTGTAATTTATGGACAAGAAAACAAGGTCTGTAAGTTAGATAAATCTCTGTATGGTCTTAAACAAGCCCCTAACCAATGGCATGAAAAATTTGATAACTTAATCTTGTCGATTGAGTTCAAAGTAAATGAGAGTGACAAATGCATCTATTACAAATATGAAAATAACATTTGCACTATCTTATGTCTATATGTAGACGACTTGCTCATATTTGGTTCAAATATTCATGCTGTAAATAAAGTGAAATCATTGTTGAGTAACAACTTTGATATGAAAGACCTTGGAGAAGCTAGTGTAATCCTTGGAATTAAGATTACTAGGTCAGAAAATGGAATTTCTTTGGATCAATCTCATTACATTGAAAAGATCCTAAAGAAATATAATTACTTTGACTGTAAACCTGCTTGTACACCATATGATCCAAGTGTAAAACTTTTCAAGAACACTGGTGACGGTGTTAGACAGACTGAATATGCAAGTGTCATTGGCAGCCTCAGGTATGCCACTGATTGCACTAGACCCGACATAGCCTATGTCGTTGGATTGTTATGCAGGTTTACTAGTAGACCTAGTATGGAGCATTGGCATGCTATTGAAAGAGTCATGAGATATCTTAAAAGGACCATGAGTCTCGGATTACACAATAGAAGATTTCCGGCTGTCCTTGAAGGATACAGCGATGCTGATTGGAACACCTTATCAGATGATTCCAAAGCAACCAGTGGATATGTCTTCAACATAGCTGGTGGTGCTGTGTCGTGGAAATCAAAGAAACAGAATATATTGGCTCAGTCCACTATGGAATCTGAAATGATAGCACTAGCTACGGCTAGTGAAGAAGCAAGTTGGTTGAGATGCTTGCTAGCTGAGATCCCTTTGTGGGAAAAACCATTGCCAGCTGTGTTATTCCATTGCGATAGTATCGCGGCTATTGCAAAAATTGAGAACCGTTATTACAACGGTAAAAGAAGACAAATTCGTCGTAAGCATAGCACAGTTAGAGAATTAATTTCTAAAGGAGCTGTTATAGTGGATCACGTACGCACTGATGAGAATTTAGCAGATCCTTTGACGAAAGGATTAGCTAGAGAGAAAGTCTTAAACACATCCAAAAGGATGGGACTACTTCCTATAGATTGATGAGTCACCTATGATGGTAACCCGACCTAAAAGACTGGAGATCCCAAGAATTAGGTTTAATGGGTAATAACAAGTCACAGTGATATGAGATGAACATGCTACATAATATATGAAAGAAGCATGAGTCCTGAAGCGATGAAAGGATGAGGTAATAGAAACTCTTAATGAGATCTATACTCTATGTGGAGTAGAGTACTTAGCTACAGGAGTACTCTTGATAGACTCACCTATGTGAATGTGGAAGTGGGGGCCGCTTCCTATGGAATTTAAAGCAGAATTCCTAGAGCGTTCACTATATTGGGATACACGTGCATGGCCTTAAATGCACGGGCTTTTGAGAATACACCCAATGAAAAGGTTATGTGTGGGTTTGATGTCAGAGATAGAGTTCAAGACTACGAGTCACTCTTGTTGAATCTGAATCTTACTCACTACGCAAAGGTTCAAGTCAAGAGACACATTTGTTTATGCATAATCTTATAGAAGCGTTTGACGCTATTCAAGAACCTATTTTTAAATTCAAGTGGGGGATTGTTGGAAATGATAGAATATAAATGGCATTGATGATGGCTTTTAAGATGGTTGTGAATTGAAAAATGAGAAACGGACTAAGCTTTTGTTATTTGCCTAGTCAAAACCCTAATTTGACTAAGCTTCAGATTTTTGCCCGGTCAAAACCCTAAACTGAGTCAATCCCATGTTTTCTTATGTTGTCCGGTCAATAATGGAAGTCAAAGCACGTTTCCTAAATTTGAGGCGCAGTCAGCTGATGGACTCAGTGCCTCTTGGATCCCCCCATTTTCGCAGATCTAGTTACTGGACTCCCCTATAAATACAGACCTCACCTCATTTGGAAAAGTACACCAAAAGCTCTCTGAATCTGAGGCTTTTCTCACTTCTCCTCTGTTCTTCTTCTTCTTCTTCTTCTTCTATTTTCTTGAGTAGCCTTCGTGCTATATTACGAGTGTCAGTCACACGACTGCCATACAGAGGGTGTAATTCCAGATCGGTTTTCTATAGTGCAGTAGAATTTCGATACAGTGATCTGGGCTGTTTTATCCTGGGGACTTCGTGGTTGATAGTCTGCCTTGCACAATTTGGGTAGTGCCTTGAAACGTCTTAAAGAGAGCGACCTAGTCCGCGACTCAACCCAGTTATTTCATCGGTGGCATTATTTATTTTTAAAAGCAATTTTCTGAAACAACATATTGTTTTCCAGCAACGACTTAGCATTAACTTTATTACATTGTTGATCTATGTCATAAAGATTCGACTAAGTTTTACGTTGCTTGTCAATTGTCTAACACAACTCTCTCATTTTATGCAGGCTTAGGACCGACTATATATATCAAAGCTAAGATATGCATAATTATTTTTAAAACATTTTCATTATAAAATATATTTATGATATTTATTTGATAAAATGTCAATCTCAAAATGTTAACAATGAAAAATTAATATTTAAAAAATATAAGATTGTAAAAATTAATAGAATAATAACATACAGATGATATTTAAAAATCATGTGAACATTATTAGATTGCATTGTCAATGCAATTAGTAAATTAAACACAAAGTCGCTTCAAAATTAATAAATTGACATAAAAAATAATATTAATCCAATATAATATAAATATTAGACAAAAATATTGGGGTGCTAAAAAAAATTTGAAGAATGAAAAATTATTAATAATAATGATAACACTAATATTTAATTTACAACTATTTTAGATGAGATTTGAATTGTGTTCTTTGAGATTACAAAATCAAGTTTTTATGACAATGTTACACGAAATTTTTTAGTGAAATATATATAGAAAAATGTGTGGGGGCAAAGTTGGAATTCTGAAAAATAATGGAGTAGGATGTATGTATATGATAATTGTGGATAAGTACATGTAGTTTCTAAACTTTTTTAGAATTTTATGTTTCACTAACTCACGACAAATATAACTAACTTGTTTATCAAATAATTTAGTTACATTTCTAGATAAATTAAAATGCTCATTTATATATATATATATATATATATATGTTGGTAAATTTTAAAAAAATTAATGATTTAAATATATTTTTGCTATTTGTAAATATATTTTATTTTGATTTTAGTTTATGTAATTTTTTTATTTGATTTATATTTTTGTAAATTCTAATAAGTTTTAAAAAAAGTTCTTTATTAATATTTTTTAATAAAAAAATGATGACATGACTAATTTTGGAGGCACACGATGACTCCGCAATTGTTGTTGACTAAACAATATTTAATATTTAAAATTAAAATTCATTTTATTAACTCATTTAATCATTTAATTAAAAACTTAAATTAATTAATTAATAAACCAATTAAATAGTAAAAACTCAATAATCTTCATCTTCAACCTCAATTTTTTTAATAAAAATTCAACAACCTTTATCTTCAATCCTAATTTATTCATCTTCAAATCACAAATTCTCATAATTCGATCCAAATCCTAAAATTTCTAAGATCCATACCTTAAATATTGGAAGATATAATATCTCCTCAGGAGACAACTTTCCTCTTTCTAGTTCATCAAGAGTCAAAAATTTGTTGGAATTCAGAGCTTCTTTTCTAGCTATTGTAACTCTTGTTTTGTGTCATTATCCTTATATTCATTCAGAAATGCTTTAGGAGTAATATTGATATACAAAATCACAATACAAAACAGAATTAATAGATAAAAACAATGTTAGTATATTCCTGCAATCAATCTCTTGATATGCTCCTGCAATGTTAAGAAAAAGAAGAGATTATAATTTTTAGGGTTTGGATCCAGATATGAGAATTTGTGATTTGAAGATGAAGAAATAATGATTGAAGATGAAGATTGTTGAACTTTTAATAAATAAAAAATCGGGATTAATTGAAGATGAAGATTACTGAGTTTTTACTATTTAATTGATTTAGTAATTAATTAAATTTAAGTTTTTAATTAAATAATTAAAAGAGTTAATAAAATGAACAAAATTAGTCATGTCACTATTTTTTTACTAAAAACGATTCATAAAAACTTTTTTTAAAATTTATTAGAATTTGAAAGAGTAGAAATCAAACAAAAAAAATTGTTGGGGCTAAAATCAAGACGAAATATATCTGCAAGGATCAAAAATATATTTAAATTAAAATTAATTTTTATGTTTAAGGGAGTTCTTTCTAATTTTTTTTGACAAAAATGTATTGATTCTATTAGTTTTATATTTATACTACTGATTTCTATATTCAATAAATTCAATAAGACCACTTAGATTCATTTATTTGATTAAATTACTTTTTTGTCCTCTAATTTAATTTTTGCTTTCTTTTTTGTTTCTTAATTAATTTTTTATTCTATTTTGATTCTTTAACTATAGTTCTGACAATGAATTTGATATACTTCCGTCAAATTTAAACTTAAACTACCAAATCAGGATTACATGTCAAACTTTTTGTAGATGACACAATTTTGGTGGGAGATGGATCTTAGGAGAATCTATGGACCATTAAAGTGATTTTGCGAAGTTTTGAGTTGGTTTCTGGACTCGAAGTTAACTTCTTCAAGAGTAAAATGTATGGTATAAATGTAGATGACAAATTTCTAAATGTTGCTTCAGCATTTCTATCATCCTGCATTGACTCTATTATCTTCACGTTTCTAGGACTTCTTGTGGCAGATAACTTAAGAAGGTATCATACATGGAAACACGTTTCTAGGACTTCTGGTGAGAGCTAACCTAATAAGTTGTCATAATCGAAATCGGTGGTGGAAAAAAAACACACACACACAAATACACAAAAAAAGCTTTCGACGTGTTGCAGAGTCTAAGGGAGTATGATAGTAGCAATAAACTAAAAAGTTAGGATTTCTACGAGATCTTGATACTTCATCTCAGTCCAAAACCTTAAGACAATAGGTGTGTGGGTCACTTCTCTTCTATATCCAACATTTCTTTCGTTTCTAATCGATGTAGGACTAATCACTTATACTTAAATTCTAATAGGACAACATTTTTTTTTTGGATGACATCGGTGTGGTTTTGTTAAATTCAGTTCTCAATAGCTCATCATTATTTTATCTATCATTCTACAAGGCTCTACAGAAAGTTCTACATCAATTAATTAGCATCCAATTGTTGTTGTTTATGGGGTGGAGATGAAGCTCATAAAAATATTGTTTGGGTTACTTGGAGTGACGTCCATAAACCAATAAAGGAACGGGGATTTGGATATAAGAACTTCGAGGCTTTTTTTTTGTTATACCATGAAAAAAATATATCATACTACTCTTTTTTTCCCATTTTTTAAAATTGGCATGAGAAATCAATTTCTCCCCCTACATTTTCTCAATTTAATTTTTTTTTTAATGAAGGATGAGAAATCGGATCCTACTACACCGATTTCTCAAAGTATTTTTTTTTAGTTATTAAATTTATTTTATCATTTATAAAATTATTTTTATTAGTGGTGCTATTTAGTAGGCACATATATAGGGAATTTGATCAATTAATAAAGACACATTCATCCACTGAGAAATAACACAACACAATATTTTTTGTTAACATCTTTCTTAATAATAAATATATATTTTATTAATCAATAATTGTTATTTTAACTAAATAATTATTTTGAGTTTCATTAATTATTAATTTAATTAATTATTATTTTAATGAAATAATTAATTTAAGTTTTATTAATTATTTAATTAAGTAATTATTATTTTAATTAAATAAATAAATACAATCTTAATTTTATATTTATAATTACTAAAAAAATTAATTCAATAGAGTCCATAAAATAACAATATTTAATTTTATATTATAATTAAACATACAAATACCAAATTAACTAATTTTATTATAATGAACTAATTTCTATTAGGAGCATCAATACGATAAGGACATTTATTCTTGCTATGTCCTTTGATCCGACACAAACCATATCTCTTGGGGTGTGTGTTTTTCTCTCGTTGATCCATTTCATAATGAATACGAGTAGACTGTGGACGACCTTTTGGATCTCTTCTCATGGCTAGATTGTGGCACAACTCTATTCCATTGTATTATGGCCAATATGATTGAAGAGGAATTGTTGGGAACTCTTCCTTGTAAATATCAAAGATACATTGCAATGTATACTTAGAAGACACATAAATCATGTAGTCACGGTGAATAAACGAACAAGCGACAATGACATGGGAACATGGATAGTGTAATGCTTGAAATTCACCACAATCGCACCATCTTTTGTCGAGGTCTACCGTGAATGTCCCTACAGGATGACCGCTTGGTGGACGAACCAACTCCTTAACTATAAATATACTATGGGCTCGATTGTGAATAACAACTTTATGGGAATTTGACATTGCTCGTTCCTTGTTAACATTTTGAATGATTGTATTTGAGTAAATCAAACCTGATGTCATCATTGCTTGGGCTTGTGTCCCTCTTTCTTCAAATCTTTCAATAGTTCCATCCATCTTTTTTGTCTTAAATTTAAATCTCGCTGTTGAAAGATATACTTAAGACTTTTATGGTCGGTATAAATCTCACAAGTTTCACCATATAGATAGTGCCTCCAAATCTTAAGAGCAAAAATAACTACAGCTAATTCTAAATCATGTGTAGGATAGTACACCTCATGCCTCTTGAGTTGTCTAGATGCATAGGCAATAACCTTACCTTGTTGTATAAGTACACAATTGAGACCAACTCTAGAAGCATCGCAATAAACTGCATAACCTTCACCACCTATAGGTAATGCCAAAATTGATGTTGACGTTAAATACTCCTTTAATTTTTGAAAGTTTTCCTCACATGCATCAGTCCATCGTAACTCACCTTTCATTTGGATCAACCAAGTTATCGAAGATGCAATTCTTTAGAAATCCTTCACAAAATGTCGATAATAACCAGCTAAACCAAGAAAACTCTAAATCTCCCTACTGTGGTAGGTTTAGGTCAATTTTGCAGTGCTTCTACCTTACTTCGATCAACACTTATTCCATTCTTAGACACAACATAACCTAAAAATGTCACACTATCCAGCCAAAACTGGCATTTAGAGAATTTGGCATATAATTATTTATCTCTTAAGGTTTGCAAAACCAACCTTAAATGTTGCTCGTGTTCTTCTTTACTCTTGAAAAAAACAAGAATATCATTAACAAATCCATAAAAGTTGTTGAGCATTAGTAAGCCCAAAAGACATAACCAGAAATTCATAATTTCCTTAACGTGTGCGGAAAATTGTCTTTGTTATATCATCTCTCTTAATCTTCAACTGGTGAAACCCTGACCGCAAATCAATCTAAGAAAAACATTGAGCTCCTTGAAGTTGATCAAACAACTCATCAATATGCGGCAAAGGGTATTTATTCTTTATAGTTACTTTATTCAACTACCTAGAGTCTACACACAATCGCATGGATCCATCTTTCTTCTTTACAAATAATATTGGTGCTCTCCAAGGAGAAGAACTTGGATGAATAAGACTTTTATCAATAAGATCTTGAAGTTGTTCCCTTAACTAGTTAACTTTTGTTGGGGACATACGATAAGTAGGTATAGATATAGGATGCGTGTTAGGAACTAAGTCTATAAAGAACTCGATCTCGCTATCAAGTGGCAACCCAGGAAGTTCTTGAGGAAAAACATCTGGAAATTCATATGCTATTGGAATTTTTTCCAATTTCTCCTCAAACACTTGTGAATGCTTTACCAAGGCTAAGTTACACATGACAACCTCTTCTCATTAACTTGCTAGCTCTCAAGGTTGAGACTTGGTTATGTGGTACCCAACAACGTTCTCCTTGAAACGAGAAGGTTGATTGTCCCAGTATCTCATATTTCACCATTTTGTTATGATAATCCAAAGTGGCATGATGAAATGCCAATCAATCCATATCCAAAATCACATCATAATCTTTCAAGTCAATAACACTAAATCTACCGGCAACACCTCATCATCAATAGTTATATCACAAGAATGATACATCGACTTAGCAAATAAATTTCCTCCAACAGGTGTAGCTACAACTAAAGCCTCTTCTAAAAAAGATGAACATTTTAAAAAGTCAAGTAGAAAACCACGAGGATACAAAAGAATGTGTAGCTCCAGGATCAAACAAAACATGAGCATCTATGGAACAAGTAGAAAGTATACCTATAACTATTGCATTGGATGTCTAAGCATCTTGATGAGTCAAAGCAAACACTTGAGTCTGACCTTTACCACCAAATCTTCTACCTCCCTACTGAGATGCTCCTGAACCTCTGACATAAGAATTTCCACTTTGACGAATAGATGCAGAATGAGCTTGTTGGGAAGATGCCAAAGTTGTCGGTGTTGATGCATAACTAGAGGATGGATATGTCGTGTTTAAAGGATAATCCTTCTTGATGTGACCTACTTGGCCACATTGAGAGCACACCTTACCATTACCATCTCTAGAACAATTCCCAAAGTGAAACCTACCACAAATAGAACATCGTATTGGTGATACACCAAAATGTCTCTAAGAGAAAGTGGATTCTGATGCTGCTCTAGAATCTGATCTACGACTCTAATTATCCCAGAAGATTGTTCGCTATAACCACCTCTTTGAGACGTAAGTCTTTGTTACCTCTGAGAACCAAACATAGATCCACCACCGCAATTCAAATAGTTACAGTAATATTCTTCCACCCTTTGTTTTTTCTATGAATCTTGTCTATTGCCTCATATTTCCTTCTATCGTTGCTCAATCTTAAGGGCCAAACTCAAAACCTCAACAAAAGTAGAACAATTTGACCCAACCACATATCTAAATAAGTAATCCTTCAATCCTCTGATGAACCTCTTAACACGTATCTCCTCAGAGATAGGATAAGGAATGTGTCTAGAGAGTTGTGTAAAACAAGCACTATACTTTGAAACTTTCATACCCTCTATTTGCTCCAATCACTTAAACTCATGAGCTAATCCATCTCTAAAACTCTTCGAAAGAAAATGAGCCATGAACAACTAGGAGAACTTTTTCCATGCTAACGGAGGTGACCCATTTGCCTACCACGTGACACTATATCAAACCAATCACATGCAAACCTATTAGTTGAAATGAAGTCAATTCTATTGCTCTAGACTATCAATGAATTGGTGTGGGTCATCTGTCGCACTAGACCTAGAAAAAATAGAGAGTTTAAGCTTCATGAACTCTGGTAAAGTAACATCAATATCCCTCGTTGTTGCAGTCGTCTGATGCTCGACTTTTCTAACCTCTTATTGATCACCCTCCTGTTGTTCTCCGACGACAACCCCAATAAGTTGTTGCACAACCTGTTGTTGTTCGATGACAACCCCAACAAGTTGTTGCACAACCGGTTGTAATCCCTGTAGACCAGCAGAAAACTATTCAATGGTCGTATTTTCGCGCCTCGTTCTAGGTACCTCAACATCGGCATCCATGCAACATTTACCCATATTAGCTCTACGCCTATTTCGAGCACGAACTGAAACAGGAACTCATTGACGAGCGCCTTGGGCTTGGGAAATTAACTTATCAACAATTTCCCTTATAGTAGGATTCCTTGTCTTTGATAGCATTTTCACCTAATCAAAGAACATTGATCAAAAATTGAACAAGACGACAACAAAAATGTGGAAAGATAGTGATGATGAAATTAAACACATATTCATACAGTATATGAGACTTTCATATAGTGTTAATAGTATTTGCTGGTAAGATGTACATGGGTACATAATTTACTAACAAGAATCTATTATCACCCTATGTTTGCAGCTATTAGGACCTACGACCGAGCTCTGATACAAACTTTGTCACGACCCAAAAACTAAACGTTGTGACCAGCGCACAAGCTATACTCCTAGCATGGCAAGTCTATCAACTAACTTAACAATTAAGCGACTAATTAGTTCTCAACAATCATTTCAAAACATTATATAATTTTTCTCGAAATTTCAATAGAGTATCCTCTGCAAACTTCAACATTCCTAAATTTATAATATCCCTGTTTACAGTCATACCTCAATCAATTCATACTTCAAAGAGCATAACCTAGTTGTTTAATTCATTTTCCAAACTAAAAAAAATCTAGACTCCAATATAGCTGCAAATTACATCATACTCGACATATTTTACAAAAAAATGGTCCTCAGTCAAAGAGGCCTATCAAAAAGAAATATGGTTGAGACTTGAATCTACTAACAGCTAACTACTCAGCTGCATATGAATCTAGAAAAAAGATAAACAACATGAAGGGGTAAATCACAAAGACTTAGTGAGGAGACAACAATCACCATCAACTAAAAGGAATCACAAAACGACACGAATAACTGTTTTACAATCTTGTAGCGATTATATTATACACAAAATAAAATCATTAAACTTGTAATTTAGTTGTTCAAATAGAAATATTAAAAATTCAATTAATAGTGAAACAAAATCAAAATAAATAACCTTAAAATCATCATAAAATCAAACAAGTAAAACTAAAAATTCTTGGGAACCAAGAGGTTGCTTAATCTCATTGATAGTCATGTTCTCCTAAGATAGGCATTTCCCTTAGGGGTGGCTCCATCTAATGGATAGCCTTCTCATCTCAATCCCGCAACGCATCATCACGTATCAATTAGGGAGCTTACATCTCGTTGATAGCTCTCTCCTCCTACGGATGATATTTCTCATAGGGGCGACTTCATCTAATGTGTAACTCTTCCTAATCAAAACGAGGTAACTACGTGTATCTACTGTCTTTAACGATTTTATCATTATAACAACTATTTCCCAAAACATGTATTTAAAATCATCTTTCATTTCATCGTAATTCATGGAAAACATATTCAATCACATAATGATTCAATATTTAAATACTTTTAATTCATACATAAATCAAACTAATAACATTTTATATAACAAAGACCATTAAAATAAATAAACGCGAAGTCAAGATAAATTTCAAATGTTGTGTTTCCCAAATTTTCAAATAAATACTTTAAACTAGGAAACGAGTAAAATAATAATCAATGCATTATAAAAATATATGACGATGATCGTCATCAATTCACCCTATGGAGAATCGACTACGTTTGTTCTCCAACAACTCACAAAATAGTTGGCATGGCCTCGGCTGACAGATCTTGAACCATACTTGGTCAATGGAAGGAATGAGGAAATTGAGGAAAGAAGGTGGGAGATAGATGAGGGTGTTGGCGGCGAGGGGCGGTTGTGATGGTGGTTTTTCTGCGAAGGGGTTGAGCGAAGACAAATATATTGGCTCGACGATGAGTGAAGATGTTATCGATTCGGCACAGAGCGAAGAGGTTTATTTTTTATTCTTGGTTTGGCGCGGAGCAAAGAAAGAAAGACGTATTTACAAAGATGATAAATGGTTTTGCAAGGGTTCACAAAGATGGTTTTGTGTTTGAGAGTTTCTAGGTTCACAATTGGTTTGGTGTTACTTATATATTATTAATATTATTTGTTTTAAGAAAAACTGAAACGGTACGTTTCAATTCATTCACACAATTGTGAGGTTTCACATTTGAACTCAAGAGAAAATATCCAATCTAACAATATCGATATTTATGAATAGATGAACTAAAGTTTAAGGACAAAATTTCAATCTATTTGAGATTGTTAATAAACTATGATGATTTGTAAAAAAAGTTGAATGTTATTTTAGTTTTTAATGTTTCTCATGTATTAGGTGAAAAATCATATTGTGCAGGTGACAAAATATAAATACACTCATTTGCTACATGTTTTTTTTTGGAACATGCAATTGATGATATTAGGGCCGTGTTGTAAATGTTTTGTTAACTTTTCAAATGTTGACTTTAGTGTGCCTAATTTAGGCCATGTTATTTTTCAATTAACTTTCAATTGATTGATATTAGCGTTAATTGTGCTAGTTTTGATTGTAGTGTTGGCTTTGACTCAGCTTGGACAACACTGACCTATAATCAGATGCCAATTAGCATATGTTAGTGTTTTGTTTCGAGCATTTTAATTTTGACCTTGACTTCAACGTTAAATCAATTTTAGTATCAATTTTTTGCCATGTAGTATGTGTAACTGCGTGATCGATCACTATTGCAGTGAATCCAATTCTATAACTATTAATACTTTTTTCTACTATATCCTATACTATTTATTATTTAATATTTTTAATTATTTTAATTTACATTTCTTATACTATAAATAAATGATATTTTTCTAAAATAACTTATAATTTCTCATACTTTTAATTTTTGTAAAATTGGCTAAAGTCACATATGAAAAATGAATTAAAATTGTGACGAAAATATCCTCACCAAATCCTGTGTGCTCAAGAGTCAAGAGTGGTGCTATCAGTTGCTGAGTCTGCATCTACGAGGATAAAATAATGACGAAAGATTGAAAAGACATATTTAAGTTGCAACGTCATAAGCATGCTACACATTATTCCTACTTATTACCTGTCCAACTTCCGTGCATAATGCATGCACGTATCGTTGAACTTAGTTTTTTTCTTTTCTTTTGGTATACACTTCAATTTAATCATCCATAACAAACAATAAACCCTATCCAAGACATAACTTAAGGCGAAATTAAGTAAGAGGTATATTTTAGTATTTACAGTAGAATTTTGGTAAAATTATTAAATTTTTATGAAAAAAAATATTTTTTATAGAATAAAAATTATTTATTAGATTAATATAATTAACTTTATATAATATTTATTTTTTAATTGATAATTAAATCAATTAATTTAACATTAAAATAATATTAGTTTCAAATATTTATTATTTTTAAATTTAAAAATATTAAAACATCAATTTATTTTATTCATGACAAAATTATTTTAGAGAGCTTTTTATTAAGTAAGAAATTGTTTATTTTTGAAAATCCAAACTAGTTTTTCAGTGATTTTATCTTTAAATCAACTCTAAACAAATTCTAT
>JBBPBT010000072.1:1089368-1100275 GCA_037974875.1 Cicer bijugum | reverse complement strand
GTCCTAATCCAAGATAATGACATAAAATAATTAAATATATATGTAATTTGTCAGAGATTCAATACTTATCCATTGGAGTTAAACAGGTTAACCATTAACTACGTGAGTTAGACTACTACTTATAAATATCATAATTAAGTCATAAATCAACGAGGTCTAAGATTCGAATCTAGAATATGATATATTTAATCTAATAATATTGATATTTGTCTGTTGAGATATAATTTAAAGATGTATTTAATTTTTATATCACGCTATTATCTAACCTATTGGATGATTTTGGGTTTTATTTTGTAATTTTTATAAAAAGTTCATATAATTTCAGTTTTGAATTTTATCTTTTATTTATGATTTGAATTTTAGTCTTTTTAGAGTCAAATCCTTCTCTTTACGTTGTCTTTAAAGATATTTCCTCTATTATGATAAAATATAAATAAAAATTAGTTAAATAAATTTAATGTATTTGATATAAATTTTGACACTTTATACTTGTAATCGTTGTGTAATATTGTGAGTCATTGTCGAGAAACTAATGAAAGAATTATCTAAACAATACTTATAACTTACCGAACACGTGAATCACACTACAATCACTACCTCAGTTGAAATTCAAAATTAAATTATTATAAAATATTTTATCATCATTTAAAAAACAAAAATAATTTAACTATATAAATTTTAAATTCATTTATTTAGCAGTAGTAGTGGCGACATCATGGGTGTCGAATTGATAGTTGACAATAGTCAGAGTGGTGCTCGATGGCTGGGGAAATATGATAGAGAATAAATACAAAAACACAATAATAAGTAATACGCAGCGTATATAAAATTCTCTCAACTTGCAAGTACCCGTAAGGAGCAACAACAAATATATGGCAACAAATAAATCAAAATGAAAGAGCATAGAGAACACGATATTTTAACGTAGAGAGTCTCAATGCAAAGGTAAAAAAACCCCTCAATGCAAAGGTAAAAAAATCACGGGTCGTCCATACCAAAGAAATAGCACCTACAAGAGAGTCTCAAAAGGATGCACAAAGTGTGTCTACAACCAGCCAAAATAACAAAGAACTAAGGCCTACAAATGAAAAACAAGAAGAAGAAATACATCCAAAAATCAGTTGTTGTGCGAGCATGATTTCTCCCCCTCCAAACTTATTTTCATTGATCTGAGAGGTGAAAACGAAGATCGGAGTGTTGGAAACCTGATGTCCAAAAATCGGCCCAATTCAACAATTAACAAATGCGCAATAAATATTTTTCTAAGATTGCTTTAAAAAAATCAAAAATAAGGTTTACTCTTCTCTTTTCTCTTTTGATGGTTGTATTTCCTTTCAAAATAGTCTCTCTATTACGATCTTAATTAGACCACTCTCTACTTAAAAATGAGACCCATAGACTATAATATTTGGACTTTTCTCCATATAAGAAGGGAGCCCAATGCCCAACAAAGTAGTGGTTGACGACTATGACGGTGACACAGTCTGATTCATTTGACATATTTTGTTGTTCTATTCAAAGAGTACTACTCATTATTTAATATGGTTCTGGAGACCCTATTTAAGTAGTTACTTTATTGAATCATTACATTCTAAACTCAAACTCATTTCATACCTTAAACAACAAAAACATGAATTCAAACTAACAGTTGTATTATGTTGTTTACTCACTGTTAGAGAATCTCTAGAATTCATATATAGAAAATAATAAGTCTTAAAAAAGAATGATTTTGTAATGGAAAATTAGAAAAATATAACGGTTAGATTAATTTACCGAACAAAGATAGATTTTGATCGATAATAATATTGAACTATATGCTCTAAAGATTCTACAACAACAAGCAGTTTAAAAATACAATTGGCAAATGACAGAGTTAGTGTGTTTCAAAAGTTAAAGTTATTTTTCTGAAAAGTGGCAAATACGTTAAGAGTATAAATTTTGATCATATTTAGACTTAAATAGGTACTAGTGTTACATTCTCATAGTACCCTTAGGATTTCAATTCCAAAACTTGTTCCAAATGCTTAATTCTATATTTAGTCTCTTAAGTTTAGTTTACGTTTCATTTGTGTCGTCTATGTTTTAAAAGTTTAAAATCGGTCTCTTAAGTTAATAACGTTAGGTAAAGTAGATTCCTTCTATTAAGTTTTGATTTAACGCCGTGGAAATTTGTGATGTCTCTAACGATAATGTGACGTCTCAATTAATATTTTGATTTAATTTCAAATTTAGTCTGTTGTATTTGTTTTATCATTTGTTGTTCCTTTCTATTAAGGTTCTAATGTAATCATCCCTTCTATTAGGGTTCTAATGTAATAAGTGAATGTAACTCTTTCTCTAATAAATAATAATAAACGGTGTCGTATCTTCTCCCATTTCTCAATGTTACTACTAGCGATACTTTGAAGTAATTCTTACATTATATCCTTACTAAACTTTTATTGCCTAACATATACTATAAGTTTTAGCTCATCAGAATCTAAAACACCTGCCTAACTTTCGTCCTTGATATCTAAGGTGTCTTCTTATCTATATATGTTGCTTGGTAAAATTATTATTATTATAATAGTTTAATAATGGAAAATTATATAGGTTCATTTCAAATAAATAATTATTAAAAATACATTGTTACGCCTCTATTAAATCAACACCATTGTTACAACTCCTAGTCATTGGAAGCATGACAAGAAGATATTATATAGTATAAATAGCACACGTGTTTTAACCAAAAGGAAAATATTTTAAAATCAAACAAGGAACCATTTTTTTAATAATATATTATACTGACATAAATAACCAATTTGAAACTTTGAAAATATATGGGACTAAAAAGAAATCTAAAATAAACGTAAGGACTGAATATGGAATTATATAAGTCGGATCCAAAAGACTAGGAAAATGGTTATACCCACGTTCTAATGTTAATTGATCAAATAAATAAACGACCTAATGGATTAATGAGATTTTACTTTTATCAAATTAATTAGTCTAAGCCATCTTATAGATTAGCTAAATAAAATCATCCATATCAATGTAACAGATTATATAGCATACTTTATCATCAACTTCTAATCATCTTCAGCTTCATACATTATCATATCACAATTAAAATTCACTAAGTAGCATAAAATATATAAATTTGTCGAGTAGGACACAACATTAGATTTAGCACATTGAGGGAAATACTCATTCCCTAATTATCATACACAACATTACAAACAATATTATATAATAAAATATCTTCCCATTGTACCTGGATAATTCAAGCAAAGTGTCACAAAGCAACCTTATGGTTCAAATATTCCTATTTTAATTTCAAAGTTCCAATGATAGGAAAGGACATTTGATCAAACACGGATAAAAGGATTATTACTTTGAAAGGGTGAATTAGAATTAACATACACATCTATACAACTGCGATGTTAAAGTAATTTCAATGAGGTGGCAAATATTTTTAAAAAAATATACATAAAGTATAAACTAAAATTGCAATAAATAAAAAAATAAAAAAAAAACGAAAATAATTATTTAGAACATGAGTGCTCAGCAACGCTTTAAGAAGTCAAACTAATTTATAATTGAATCTATAATAACTAGCAATATTTTTTCAATATAAACTTTTTAATCACTTTGCAAGAAATTCATCATTAGTTTTATTTAAGAGTCGTGTAAGTATATCCACATGATTTACTTTGTTTGTTATGTCTTATCGATTCATATGTCTTGTAAATATATTCACACAACTTGCATAATTAGTTTTTTTCTTATATAGTTTTTGACTGTTAGAAAAAGAGTGGGCCATTAGAGCAATCCCTTTAGGCCTCCATAAAAAACAAAATTTTTTAATTCAGGACTCTGAAACAAATTTTCCTTAATAAAAATATCTCAGATTTTAATATTTTTAAAATTAAAATATATGAATATTTTCTAAATTTAATTGTCTCATCAATATTTGGTGCATTTGTTGAACTTAAATAAAAATTATTTTTAATTTAAAAAATTTAGATATTATTTTGTAGAGATTTATTTAAAAATAATTTTTTAATTTTCGTTTGATTACTATCATAAAAATAATATTTTCAAATGATTTTTAATTTGTTTGTATATAATTTTATAAAAGTGATTTTGTAAACTACAAAAATACTATAAAATACTATAAAAGACATGACTTTTCTAATTATCATTTCTTAAACACATTTCAAAATTGATTAATGTAGCTTAAGTACTCATCAAAAAGCAATAAATAAACATACAAAAGCAAAAAAAAATTGTATCAACATATGAATAATGAAATAATAAAATAATTCAAATAAAAGTCATAGAAACAACAAAAATATGATATAGAGAAATTGCAAAGGAGAAAAAATTTACTTGATGAAAACCTATATCAAAGTCTCATGAAAATAGAAAAATGGTCACAAATTATTGCGTTAAATTGATGCAGTATAGAGAAAACCATAGTAAAAATTGATAGGGGAGAATTATGAAGTTTCCAAAAAGCTAAGGATAATTACATCATTTTATCTCATAGTGAGTTAAGTTATGTGTTTTAAAAATTTATGGATCTTTTTCTCTCATCTATCGCAAGTAGTGAATGTGAGAAGCTACTATTTTTAGTTTTTCATTTTTAGCCAAATAATGACTTTTTTTAACAAAATTTTTAAAAAAATCTAAAACAAACACACTGTTCAAACACTAAAAATGATTTTTGGTTTAAAATAAATAAATTTTTTCATGAAAATATCTTAAACAAACGCACCCACTAAATTAATTAAAAAAGCAATATTACATGACATCAATTATATTAATTTAGCGGTTTTATGTTAAAATTTAGAAAAACTGCTTTAGGCTTCATATTAGAATTTGCATTAGACCTTCACATGTGTCGAACCGTCTTGCAAAAAGGTTATTTCACTTATGTGTCAGACCTTTATTGATACCAATAACACTTTCACTTGTGTCTAAATATTCATACATTCAAGACCCTAATATAGATTAAATACTTTTTATGAATCAAGTATTGTTTGTGAGTGAGAAACATCAAGAGACTGGATAACTTTTGTTATGATGATTGTTCTAGAAGATAGATTTTTTGCAAGGTCTCGAGTAGGGTTTACTCTAAATTATATCTTGCAAGATTTGAAGCATTTTCTTCATGTTAGAGATAATGGTTCAAGTTGTATTTCGAATGGAGTTTCATAAAATCTAGTTTGGAGCAGTTTAGAGAAGAGTGGATTGGGGAACAAGTCTTTTAACAATTGTCAACTAATCTTGTAAGCGTTATATCATAATAAAGGATGAAACTTTTATTCAATTGAATGTGAACTTGATGTACTCTACCTATAAGGATGAAGTAGAAGAACTAATATAAAAGTTATGTATTTTTCCCTTTCCCTTAACTTTTTACATTGTGTGTCTATCTTTACTATTGGCTTCGTATCTTGGTGGTCAATAGTGCAATATATGTTTTTCTGGTTTTTTAATGATAAAAAGATTAGTGACATTGAAAATTGTGTTACATTACGTTTTCATGGTTTGAATTGTTGAATTAGAAATTTGTTTTGAAATTACTTCAAAATTTATGAATTGCATCATATGGTGAATTTTCTGTTTACTTTTATCCTATATCATTTGTACATAAAATTTTAGATATAGCCCTCTAATGAAATATTATTTGAAAAGCTTTCAAAGTTAATAAAGGAGGAATTTTAGATGACAATGATGGAATAGTTGAACTACTTACTTATATTACAAATTAACTTAATTGACAGTGGTACTTTCATCAATCAGTCAAAATATTGTAAAAATATACTTAAATGATTTGACGTGGAAAAGTCTAAATCAATTAGTACGTCAATAGGAACCAATTGCAATTTCGCTAAAAAAAATTAAATAAAAAAAAAGTTGGGTATACATATAGATGTTACCAAATATAGAGGTATAATTAGTTCATCATTTTATCTTACTGTGTAAAGGTCTGATATTATGCTCAGCGTCGATTTGTGTGTTTGCTATCAAGCACAACCTATAGAGTCTCATCTTAAGGTAGTTAAGCACATATTTCGTTATTTAATAGGAATACCTCAGTTGGAACTTGAGTATCCCAAAGGAGATTTTCGTGCCTTAGTCGAGTATTTTGATTTCAACTTTTTGGGATGCAAATATGATAAGTAAAGTACTACATGGACGTGTCACCTATTTGGAAATGGATTAATACCCTTGCATAGTATGAATTAGGTTAGTGTTGCTTTATCGTGTTGGGTATTCAATTATGAGTTGTTAGTCCCACATTGACCAGAGGCTGTATTGAATATATAAGGAGAATGACTCATACACCTAATGCCTTAAGGTTTTGGGTTGATATGTGGTGTCTAAAGTCTCTTATAAATCCTTGTTTAGCCCATTCCGAATTGTTGTGCTCCTCTTGACTCCCCAACAAGTGGTATCAGAGTCGGGTTCGGCTTGATGGGGGAGCAAAATTAAGGACTTGGATCAAGTCTAGCGATGGACCAAAAAGGACTCGGATCAAGTCTAGTGGTCAAGTGGTCAATACTTGGATCAAGTGGATCAAGTCTAGTGGTGGGGACTCATAATTGAGAGGGAGATTGTTGGGTATTCAATTATGAGTTGTTAGTCCCACATTGACCAGAGGTTGTATTGGATATATAAGGAGAATGACCCATACACCTAATGCCTTAAGGTTTTGGGTTGATATGTGGTGTATAAAGTCTCTTATAAATCCTTGTTTAGCCCATTCTGAATTGTTGTGCTCCTCTGGACTCTCCAACATATCGATTTGAATATGTTGCCACAAGTAATTGTAGCACTCGGATTATGTGATTTAAGCAACATACTTGACCACTAGTGTTATCAACCTCACTAAGAACCCTATTTTACACTCAATAACCAAATATATTCAAAATTCGAGATCACTTTCTTAGAGACCTTATAGAAAAAATGGATTGCTTTTTTTATCATATTGATTCTTCAAACAAGTAAGCCTACACTTTAACAAAATTGTTAGCTAACAAAAATTTTCTAAGAATAAGAAATGATTTAGGCATTGTTAATGTCACGTACGTTGAATATGTCATGCATTACTTATATATTATCAATAACTAACTATTGCATTGTTTTGAGCTCAAACATTATCTACATTAGAAATTTTCAAACTCGATCTTTAAGTGTTAGATTCATAAGTGTTTGACTAATTATTGCATTGGTTCAGACATTCTATTATGTGCCTGCTAAATTTATGATTCCTATATATAATATTCTTCTAGATTTCATTATGAAATGTTAGCACTATCACTTGTAATGTTAAATTTGGATAATTGCTTGAATGTTTTAAGGTGTTATTTAATGAGAAAAATATCATGGTATGCCTTATGATTTTGTTGATTCCATTATTCATCCCTATGCTTTTATATGTTGCAATTCATTTTTTGCATAATCATTGATGAAATGGATGCATTATCTAGGTTTTGGTTATTTTTTATGTATGTGAATGTTTTGATATTGCTAATTTTGTGATTTTGAATTGATTTTTATAATATCAAAGAGGAGAAAGAAGCGTAAAACTTGCATCAAGGTTTTAAAGTCATGCATTCAAACTAATGACGAAAATTTTGGGGGAGCATTTATGTCTCATTTCCTTTCCAACTACATTAAATACTTCATCAACAAATTTTTTCAAGTTTTTCCATTATAAAAAGGAAGAGTGTGTAATTGCAAATTTCCATATGATAGACTTAGTATTTTAATAGATGTCAAAACTAGGTTTATTTATTTAAATATGTGATGGTTTTGTTAGCCTTTGATTCTCTAACTCTCAACATTCACAAATGTCTAGAATCATAAAAGTAACACGACATGATAAGATCATAACGATTCACTTTAAAATGCATTAAAATTCTTTCTTAAGTGATTTTTAAGTTTATAAATTGACTCACAAGTTTGTAAGTCGATTAACAAAGGTTTGGGAACTCAGTCTTGATGTATTATACCTTATGAATCGACTTAGCAAGTTTTTCAATCATCTCACACACTTCCATGATAGTTTGCTAGTTGACTCGCATTTATGTGAATCGATTTACACTTGTATAAACATATCAGTAGATTTGCATGGCATGTAAGTCTATTTGCACGAATTGCAAAGTTAATTATAATAGTTAAAAAATGATTATTGCAATTCAAATGCATTGTACTTTGGCCAACTAACTCATGTTTCTTTATATACTGATCTGAACCTTGATTGTTATCAAGAACACTTTGACCTATTCCTAAATTTTCATGCATTCGAGATCAAAATCTATATTAAACATTTTTTTAATTCAAAATCTTATATATGAGCCATTATTTGAGTGAGAAACTTAAAGAGATAGGATATTTCTTATTGAAAGTGGTATTTCAAGATGTGGATGGTCGAGAGAATATCACTCAGTGTCACATTGAACAACTGATGAAGGATTTTCTTCAGGATCTTGAGTGAGATTTAGTCAAGGTACTATCTTGCAAGATTTGAAGTGGATTGTCTTAATCTTGAATATAGTAGTTCAAGTTGTATCTTGAAAGGTGTTTAAACAAACCAAGTTTAATCATTTAGAGAAAAAGGGAGTAGGGTTTAAACCTGTAAGAATTACTAACCTATGTTGTAGGTGTTCCATCATAATAATTAAGGAAAGAAACACTCATGTAATTGAAAATAATAAAGCTTATTTCTCCAAGGTTTTGATGGTTTCAATAATTTTTTTTAACATGAGACAATTATGAGCGTAAGATCTCTAAAATAATAAGACTTATTTCTTAATGGTTTGAAGTTATCTTATCTCTTACCTTTTTGAAAACAAAATATTTATTTACAAGGTGGTATCTAACATTATTGTAATTGTTTAAATAAAATTTTATATGAATGGATTTGTTTGTAGATTTGTACGAATTGTAGAAACGTATACCTCTATTTCTCAATTTATTGATCTAATGTGTTGCGACTTTATATTGTATATTTGGTTATGCAAATGAGGAGCATTATTTTTTAACTTGTTGGAGTATCTCTTTATTACTATAACTTTATGAGTTAGGGTGACACTTTGGAAAATTGCACACGAGATAAATGCTGAGAGATGTCATAAAGGTATGACCTCTGACAATCTTTGTCATCGTTGATTCTCTGCATCTAAGACCCTTATGTATGTTGTGATAGATTGTGAGGATGTCCAACTACTTTGAAATTGAATTACTAAGCCTAAATTTTGGATTAAATTATTTAGCATAGGCCCTTATGTTTGGCTTTAATGAAATCTTACTCACTACAACATTGAAATCTCCTTGGGCATGGAAAATATTATTTGGTGTGGTGATTAATGAACTTTGAAAAAGTCGAAGCTCTTTGCTTTTCTCCTAAAGTACAAAGATGAGGAGTGATTTATGACATTACATCTTTAACCAAGTTGACTTTATTCATAACTCTTTGATCAAGAGTAAGATTCTAAAGCAGAACTTGATTTACCCTATCAAAAAGTTTGGATTAAACCCTTTGTGGGGGTTATGAAAATGAACATTTATGGTGCTTACACCCATATTGATAGATTTTCGCCTTGTATAAAATCTTTTGCAACCATAATGCAAGTCCATATGTGGTTTATACTACAAAATGACATCTAGTAGCTCCTTGTTTTATGAAATGTGGACTTCTCACAAAAAGGGAGCCTCAAAACAACCAAATGACTTCTAAAAAATTGAGCATAACATAAGAGGTAAACACCATTGAACGAAATCATAAAAACAAACATTTGCCTCTAAGTTTGAGCCAACACCATGAAATGAATTCAATATTATCTAAGACTTGATCAATGTTAAAAGTTTGTTCATGAAAAATAACTCCATTCCTTATTTTTAAAGTTGATCAATCTATTTCTAACCAAATAAGATTAATGACTTGATGACTATTCTATAAGTTATTCTTTATGCTAAATTAAAAGAATATAATTTGGAAGAGCACAAAGAATATTCCTCATGTCACTAAACTGCTAAATTAAATTGCATAATCCAAAGCACAATTTAAAAGAGCACACAGAATATTCCACCACTTTAAAATAGCCTCTCATATTACACTCAACCACAAGACAATAAAAAAATATAATTTTATGCGTCTTCATCCACTTTACACTTCCACACAAAATTTTAAATTTGAATTCAAAGAATCTCACTTCAATAAGATATTTTTTATGAGTAAACAGTTGAAAAAGATCTGAAAAAAATGTCACATAAAATGAAATACATTTAAAAACACTAATTTATTTTAAATAATTTTACACGATAGATGTGTTTCACTTTTAACATTCGACACTAAACAATAATACTTTAATTATATACAAATACTTTAAAATAATATTATATTATTTAATAGATCTCACTGTGAGTAAAAAGAATAAATCTCACACATAAGTGACATTCTCCTCACTATTCTACAGACTTTACTATTTAATTTGATTAATTCTAATCAAACAATAAAATAGATCTCTGTGAGAGCTCACTCAAGCATGTCGACCATGCATTCAATAACTTTGAAATCCCATCAACACCAATCTCAATATAAAAGAAAGGTGATGTTAACATATGGTTTAAAATATTTGTTAAAAGTTATGGACTAAATAGTGTTTATAAAATTTAAAATTTTACTTTTAATTTTTATAAAAATATTTTTTAATTTTAATCTCTAAAATATTTTTTAATTTTATTTTTTATCTTTATTTTTAAGTCAATTCATCTTTATCATTTAAATTTTTAAATTTTTTTGTATATTTAAGATATTATACTATCTCTCTTAAAAAACTATAATTTTTTAATAAATGATAAAAAAATAAATTTTAATATTTAAAAATTCATATTTAATTTATCTCTTATAA
>JBBPBT010000072.1:1046410-1081300 GCA_037974875.1 Cicer bijugum | reverse complement strand
TTTTTACTTCCTTTTTATATACATTAATAAATACAAAAATAATTTCTTATTTCTTTTCTAAAAATCATTTTTGATTTCACAAAATCTATAATTATTAAATTAATTTACTCAAACAAAAATACAAAATATTAATTTGAAGAGTTATCATTGTCTACTAGACACTTTGTCATACACAGTAAACATGTATTGAACCTTAAACAATTTATTGATTTTTTGGTACAAAAACAATATAGTGATTTGGTTACATCAACAGAAAAAAAAAAACTTTTTTTAGTTTAATTTCATTGACCTAATCCATTAACTAACCTTAAAAAGAGGGAATATAAAATTTCAATAAGTAATTAATAATAAAATATTATATATAGGAGTGGAGTATTAATTAATATTAATATATATTTTTAATTATTAATTTTAATTCTTGGGAGATTGAAATTTGGTTCTTTTTAAAGTTAAAGGTGAAGCCACATCTTGCATGCTCACCAGCCGCCTGCCTGTAAGAAGAGGAAGGAGGAGAAAAAGAAAAAGAGAAAAAGGGTGCTGTGCTGCATTTTTCACCCTTTTCCATAACCTAAATTCAATTCTTCTTCATTTTCCATTTCAAGATTTATTATTTATCCTTTTTCTTTTTCCCTCCTTTTCTTACAATCATAACAATCTCAATTTCAAATCTCTCAAACTCATATTCTTCTTCTATTCACTCTCATTCATATTTGTGTTCTTGATTTGAGATTACTTTTCTCACTTTATTGAGAAATTAAAAGCAAAAATCTTGTAAAGACCGTCATTGTGAACAAGGTTTTCCTAATTATTCTCTCTCCCTTGTGGGGTTGTTGAAAGTTTCTTCCTTTTTCTATTTTTTTTTTTGTTACTTTCTCCATTTCATTTGATTTATTTATTTTTCCTCTTTATGATATCTATGTTAATATCTGTCACTGCCAATCTATCTATTTATCTTATCCAAATCAAACCACTTTGTGTTTTCATTTGCATTGTTTTATTTTGTACTGTTGTTGTCATCATTCTTAGTTTTATCAGAGAACAAAAAAAGGGTTAGTTTGTTTTGTTGGTCTTAGTATATATAAGTACCTAAGTGGTGTTTACTTTGTGAAATTGCCACTATATCTCTCTGTTGTTTTTATGGTCGTAGGTTGTGTTGTTTTTGTTGTTGTTTTTTCTTAGTACTCATATTTTGGTGTTTGTTCTTGTTTTGTGCATTTTGCTTGGGACAAGTTCAGTATCTAAAGTGGGAGGGTGAAAAAGTGAGGAAGAAGAAAAATGAAGTATGTGTTGGTGACTGGTGGTGTTGTTAGTGGACTTGGGAAAGGAGTCACTGCTAGTAGTATTGGACTCCTCCTTCAAGCTTGTGGTCTTCGAGTTACTTCTATCAAGATTGGTATTTTTCTTCTTCTTTGGATTCCACACTTTCGCACACACCCTCTTTTAATAATAGATTAAGAGCAAACACACATAAATATTTTATTTATAAATAATACATATAAATCACATACATACACACATGTTTGTGTTATATATGTAATTGTGTGTATATATTTATCAATGAAATTGTCAATGATGTGTCGGTTCAATAGTTTGACCTTATAATCTTAAAAGACAGAGTTCAAATTCCTCACATACAGTTGTAATATAACCATTAGTATAACTTTGATTAATAATAATTTTTTTGTATCAACAATGAAATTGCCATTAATTTGATTGGTTCAATGGATTGACAACTATCCCTTGGTTACATGAGGTTTCATTTGATTGAAACTCTTGTTGAACAAAAGGGGTTTTTCTTTGTGAAATATATAAAGGGACTGACTAATTTTCTCTTTTTGGGCTGAAGTAACTTTTTTTTTCTTTGATGTTTTCTTCCTGGTTTTGAGGATTTGTTATCCTTTTGATGTATGCACTTTTTTCCTTAATGTATTTTTTCTTTTATATTGACATAAAAAGAAGCGGTTTTAATTTTGTGCTCAGTGTTTCTCTTCCATACTATAAAAAAAGAAAATATTGTCTTTCCATTTAATTATTATTATTACATTATTGTTATGTAAAGTACCTTTTCTTGTTTTAATTTTGTTTAAATTTATTTATCATTTGTAGATCCCTACCTGAACACTGATGCCGGGACAATGTCTCCTTTTGAACATGGAGAAGTTTTTGTTCTAGACGATGGCGGTGAGGTAAATAGATTAATTTTTTTTCCTTTCCTAAGGATGCAAATTACTAGCTTATTTTCATGAATTTGATGCTCAATTGAGATTTATAGTAACATGCCATTAGCCATTTTGTTAATCTACTTATGTTATTTTTTCCCTCTTGCTAACTCTTTTTTGTTGTTGTCATTTTACATGAAAGTACAGACAAATATATCTCTTCTTTGTTCATTTAAGTTCTAGTTTGCAGATTTTTATTCTTTGTTTTATATGTGTTGAAGGTTGACCTTGATCTTGGAAACTATGAACGTTTCTTGGACATCAAATTAACCCGCGACAACAATATCACTACTGGAAAAATATATCAGGTGAACAAACCGCCTCTACATGTATTTTTCTTTTGTTTTTGACTAGCCATGCCTAATTGATTTTGGATTTTTGTTTGAATTTTTTTAGTCTGTTATCGAGAAGGAAAGAAGAGGAGATTATCTTGGCAAGACTGTTCAGGTCTGTTTAACATTTTTATTTTTCATCTTCGAATCTATTTTTGATCGTCGTTGGTGTATTGGGTTTTTAATTTGTCTTTGCTTTTTTCTAGGTTGTTCCACATATTACAGATGCCATCCAAGATTGGATAGAGCGAGTAGCGAAGATACCTGTAGATGGAAAAGAAGGGCCTGCTGATGTTTGTGTCATTGAGTTAGGTGGAACTATAGGTAAATAGTTAGAGGACATAGGAATAATGTAATATAGTATTGTGAAAACTTTATTTAATTAAAGTGATATAATTTAATTTTCTATAATGCAGGGGACATTGAGTCTATGCCTTTTATTGAAGCACTTGGACAATTTTCATACCGTGTAGGTAATGCTTGTCGTGCCTAAAACCTCTTGCTAATTTACATAAGCCAATTTGTTTTTCTTTTTCTTTTTTGGTTCACTTGAGTTAATAAATCTTTTAATTAAACATTTTTCTATTTATTTTGTAGGTCCTGGCAACTTCTGTTTGGTTCATGTCAGCCTGGTTCCGATTCTCAATGTCGTTGGCGAACAGGTATATTGTAAAATATGTTATCAGTTTGCAATATTATTCCAGTTATAATGCTAATATAAAATTGTATGTTATATTACCGAAATGGAATATTGTTGGTTGCATCTTTGCAAGCGGTATGATCAAAACACTTATGTGAAGTTTTAATCTGCAGAAAACAAAGCCAACTCAGCACAGTGTTCGCCAACTTAGAGGATTAGGTTTATTCCCTAATCTTCTTGCTTGTCGCTGTTCAAAGGTACGTCTCTTGTCCTCATTTCCCTTTTTATTGTTCTAATGGTTCCATTTGATGACGATTAAAGAATCTATATTTTAAACTCATCCTTTTTACCAGGAACTTGAAGCCAATACAAAGGCAAAACTTGCTCAATTTTGTCATGTGCCGGTAATATGACATTAATACTTACAACTTTGACTTTGCTTATTACAAAAAGCCTTACAAAGTTACTAATAATCTTAAAAACACTTTTGTATCGGCAGTTATCGAACGTACTTACTCTCCATGATGTTCCAAATATTTGGCACATTCCTTTGCTATTGAAAGTAAGTAATTCTATAATCTTTTGAAACTCATTTTCATGGTTGTCTCTAATCTGCAGGAATTACATTATGAAGTTCAGTTTGTTTAACTCAGGCTTTGATTAACTGAAATTTTCTTGTAAACTTGATTGCATGCTTTAATATAAAGTGATTTAATTTGTGTAAGATTCTGATTTTTTTCCTTTTGAATTTATTCTGTCACAAATAGGACCAGAAGGCGCATGAGGCAATCCTGAAAACATTCAACCTGCCAGGGTTTGTTTGACTAAACTCATTATTTTTTGTATTGGTCTGATTTTCTGAAAATGTATTTTTAGTTATGTTATGCCAATTAACTTATGTTTCTTTCCCTGATTGAATGGCCTTGTTATTGCAGTGTTGCTATAGAGCCTAATTTGAAGGAGTGGACCGTTAGGACAAAGATTTATGACAAATGTCATGAGACTGTGAGTCTTAAATATCTCAAATATATCATCTAAAGAAAAAAAATCAACGTATGAATAGCTTTCGAGTTTTTCAATTAGGGCCAAGTGTTGAATATGCCCAACAATTCTGTGTTCTACAGGTTAGAATTGCTATGGTGGGAAAATACACTGGCCTTTCAGATGCATATGTTTCTGTTCTCAAGGTAATTTTCTTCCAAAATTAGTCAGTCCATAATAATTTTGCATTCTCTGCAACTTACATCTCTAGTACCTAATGTTACTTTCTGATCCAAAACATTATTAAAATGAATTTCATTATACCATAAACTAATATTCTTCTTTGTTTTCATATAGGCACTTTTGCATGCTTCTGTTGCTCATAATCGGAAACTTATTGTTGACTGGGTTCCAGCTGGAGATCTTGAAGATGATACCTATGGAGAGGTGATTATTAATTTTTCAGTTGTTACAAATATGTTGGTTAATATTCTGGTTTTCTTTATGTCAACCCTCTAATCATATATGTTATTGCAGGATCCCAATGCTTTTAGAGCTGCTTGGAGTCTTTTGAAGGTTTCCTACTATTTCAACTGAATGCGTTTTGTTCAATTTTTTCTAATCTAATGCTATTGTTTTAATTTGTTTGACTATATCTAAGTGTTAAATTATTTATCGGTAAATGGAATTTGCTGCAGGGTGCTAATGGAGTTCTAGTTCCAGGAGGTTTTGGCGATAGAGGAGTGCAAGGGAAAATTCTTGCTGCGAAGTATGCTCGAGAACATAATGTTCCGTATCTGGGCATTTGCTTGGGGATGCAAATTGCTGTTATTGAGTTTGCACGATCTGTTCTTGGTCTGCACGATGCTACTAGTACAGAATTTGATCCTGAAACCAAGACACCCTGTGTCATATTTATGCCAGAAGTATATTCTCTTATACACCTGCACTAGTTGACAATATTGTTCCTTTGAGAACACTAGTTAAACTGTTATTATTTTGTTGATAGGGTTCCAAGACACATATGGGCGGAACTATGCGTCTTGGTTCAAGGACAACTTACTTTCAAGTTTCTGATTGCAAGTCTGCAAAATTGTAAGAATTATAAACTCAAGCTTACTTATTCATGTGTAGGCATGCCATCACCTTGTGCTTATTTGAGAGAAAAATATCCTTTCTAAGTAAAATTTAATTTTCATTGGTTTAAATTGTGTTTGTTTAACCTCTTTAAATTAATCAGAATATATAAATTGATTTTTCTGATTAAAATGGGAAGCAGCTTTTGATATCTTTTGAAAAAAAATCTGATTTTTACTGAGTGTGGTATATGATTGAAGTTTTAAAAAAGTGATTTTTTCTATTATAAACAAACACAAACCAGCAACTTCAACTTCAAATAAAAATCTCTAAAAAGACTACGTTATTTGATAATCACCTTTATCTTAATCTTAAACCAACGGACCCTTGATATGTTTTGGAATTCTTGATAGGTATGGTAATGCAAGCTCCATTGATGAGCGACATCGGCATAGATATGAGGTAAATTGTGTTTGTATGCTCAAACTTTGTTTACGAGCCAAGATGATGCAACAATAGTCACTAACAATAACTGTTACAGGTTAATCCTGACATGGTATCTCAGCTAGAGAGTGCTGGTCTATCGTTTGTTGGCAAAGATGAAACTGGAAGTCGCATGGAGGTGTGTGTATTTACTATTTACATGAAACTGCAATTGCACGAATCTTATGATTTGCATAAAATTAATAATTACAATTTTGGTAATTATGTGCATGAGTGCAGATAATTGAACTACCTAGCCATCCTTTTTTTATTGGCGTTCAGTTTCACCCTGAGTTCAAGTCCAGACCAGGAAAACCTTCTCCACTCTTCTCAGGTATTTTCTTCAAATTCATTTTGTGATATTGTCATGTCAATGCAATTACCAAATGTTATGCTTGTCATTGAAGAAACATTACTTTTTTCTGTTGAAACTTGAATGACCTTTTAATTATTTACTTGTCCATCAAATTTGTCACAACTTGGTTCTTGTTGGTGCTATTTACCTGCACCTCTTATTAGGACTGAACTTCAGATGGAATTTTTTTTTATAGGCAAATGTTAGTAGTTAGTATATATGTAGGGGGAGGGAGAAATGGTGGTTAGTAGAGATTGAACCCTAGACCTCTTGCATATAACTCTTTCAATGTCCCGACCCAATGCCATTGGCTGAAACACTTTCGGTCTCACCACTATCAGAATGAGTCAGTCGTGTGTGACTAAATCGTATATATCTTTATGTTTAACTTGGATGTCCAAAGCTTAGTTGAAATGTTTTAATCTTATGATGTTAAAATCTATCATTTATCACAAGCTAGTAAGAATTAAAATCTGTTCCCTCCACATTTATTGTTGAGTATCACTGTAAATGGTTCGATTACGTTTTCTAGACATCATAGCTTGATTGAATGATCACTGAGTCATACACTAAATATAATTTCCTTGATGATAACACAGGATTAATAGAAGCAGCTTGTGAACCGAAAAGGACAGTTATGGTGACAATGCCGAGTAACAATCACACCAAGCCAATTAATGGAACATATAACGGACACTCGCCAATTCCGAAAGCACACCAAAATGGAAATGGCTTCAAATCATCCAATGGATCCTTAAATGGCATATACACCAATGCCAATGGTGTGTATGTGGATGGTAGTTGTTAGTCATCTATGTTTGCTGCCTTCTAATAATCATGGTTAACTACATCCAACGAAATTACGGTTATCCTCGGTCACATTGTACAGTTAGTGAGTGGATAGGTCTTTTTAGCTAGGGACTTGTCTTCATTATGAAACAAATTTTTTTGAGTCTAACAAGGTTTTATTGTTTCCTAGTATGGTTGTGCTGTGGTGTTGCAATTGCAGCCACCATTGATTTCACTTTTTTTGGTCAAATATTGGCCAAAAACTACACTCACTTGATGATCATGCCAAATATTTGGGCTTTGGTGGCTTTTCCTTTCTATTTAGGGTTTTTTTTCTTTCAAGTATACAGGTTGAAGGTGTAAAATCACTTTCAAGCAAGTGTCGTGTTTTGAGTGGATATTAATGTAAAACTCTTATGAGCATTGAAGTTGAATTTTGTTTGGGGCACTTGCTTTCATTTTTCTTGATTATGTATTTAAATTCTATGATGAAGTTCTAGACCTCTAAGAATCCAAGGGCAATGAGTTGTTTCATTTTATTTGTGTATATTTCGTGTTAAGGTGAATTTTCAGAATCATGGTAATCTTTTTTGACTAAAACATTCTTGTTATGTTACTATGAAAGTTAAGTAGAATAATTAAACGTTCTTGTTACATTGAGATATACTAGGTTAAGACTTTCTTAGAAGTTTATTTAGGAAAAAAAAGTTTGGCCAAAAGTAATCTAAAGACTTTTTTCATTCTTACTAGAACAAGCTATTTACGTAAATTTAAATATTATTATTATTTATTATTATATTATACTTTTTTAAATTTTTAAATAATAACTTTGTTGATTGTTTTCAATAATTAAAAAATATTTTCTTACATAATTTTTTGGCATATCTAATAATAATTTAAGGTATAATTTGATTTCTCTAAAAATATATGTTAGATATTAAAATTACATTTAATGATTAATCTACTAAATTGTTAGTCTATTTAAAAATATTATATTGTTTAAAGACGTTAACACATTAAAATTTAAATAGAGTTAATATGTTATATTAGACTTTCAAAAAGGCTAAATAAATATGACAAATATCATGCGGAATAAAAACCTTAAAATTTTTTGAACAAACAAATCCTATTGATTAAGGTCTACAAAAAGTAAATGGAGTGATATTTATGTGAACATGTAATACAAATGAACATCTAAATACAAACACAGTATATGAGATTATATATATTTAATTTTATCTCTCTTACTTTTTCCTTTCTTCGTTACACATATTTTAAATATGCATACAAAAATCAAATGACATTATATTCGACGTCAAATGTCAAAAATCATTTCTTCAAAATTAAAATATAGATTTTTATCATTAATCAACAGTCTACAAATCAATGTTTTTAACTTCAAATGTATTAAGAGATGAATGTAGTGTGTTTATTTCCATCAGTTCAATTATACCATACATTTGTTTGTTTATATAATTGGCAAGTCAGGTTGATCCTGTCTAGGAAACAAAGGGCCCATACCATCGATAATTGAACAAAATTCAAAAACTTGTCTGAAGTACATTGGACCCATTTGTTTTCTAACAATTTATGATTCATCCCCATGTCCTAATGTTGAGTTTGACTACTAAGGAATTCCTTAACATGAATGAGACTGCTACCATGAATATCCGTGACAGTAAGATTATATCATACAATGTAATGTTACCTGCGTACCAAACAATAGACACATTCACGTTGTGTGCCCCACAAGGCTCACAGTACTTCAAATTTGTAAAAGAAAAAATAAATATACGAGACGAACTACCAAAGTATATAAAACACAATTCCACGATAGGGGAGGAGACAACGGCGCTCGCATTAGATTTAAAAATATTTTTAAGTTTTTAGTTAGAGCAAGAAATCTAATTAGATTTTGAAAGAAAAAAAATTTAGTTTAGTTTTTTCTTAAAATGGGTCATTCCATCCTCATTTTTAAATTGGATTAAATGGATTCAACTAAAAAAGTTTGATTGTTTTTACAGTGTGAAAATACCTATTTAAAATAAACAAACTCCTTTATTTATTTAGCTTTGTGAATCCAGATATGATATATATATTCAAAAGAGTTAACTATAAATTTTAGTCTCTGAAAGTGTAGGACAATGTTATTTTGGTCTTTGATTCGATCAAAAACTTAAATGTGTCGTTGAATAATCAAAATAGTTTCTGAAAGACACAATTTATTATCATACAAGTCTATGAAAAATACACCTTATAGCCACAATAGTTCATGACCAAAATAATGTCGAGAACTAAACTAATTGACATTTTGATTATTCAAAGACTGGTTTGAGTTTTTGACTAAGTCAATGATCAAAGTGATACTGCCCTACACTTTCAATGACTAAAATGGTAGTTTACCATTTTCAAACTATTATTGTGAATAATTTTGTAATTTAATTTATTTGATACACAAGAAACTATTGTAAATTGGATTAGAGAGATTGATATTAAAAATAAAGTGACTTTTATCATCACTAGATTAGATAGAGAGGCCGAAGAAAGAGGAAGGAAGAACAAATTAATCCTGCGTTGATAGTTCCGCTCGAAACTCAACAAAAAAGTATGGTTATTTTTTTTAATCTTATATTAAAACCATTAAAAAATGATTTAGAATGGACAGGTCGAACCAAGGCCAAAGCTAGTAAAACTAGGGTTTTAGGCCTCCAAAAAATAATTAATTTTTCATGTATACTTAGGCCTCAAAAAATTAAAAATTAAATTAGTACAACATGTAAAAGGCCTCACAGTTATAAAAAGTTACAATCATTGACATATTTAATTAAAATTCTTTACATTTCATAAAATAAAAAATGTAGAATTTAATAAAATTATAGTAAAATATTATTATTAGTATTGAAAGGGCGTATATATTTTTTTAATCAAGACCTTAATTTATGATTTGCTTTAAGCCTCAACAAGTGTTGGACAGACCCAATGGAGATTAAAGTAATTTGTAGAGTTCGCAACTATGAATTACCTAATATTTTGGAGAGACATGCCTTTATTGGACGTTTAGATGAAGAAGATAAAAAATATATCAATGACTTAGCAAAATATAATGTTGTGCCGATGCACATATTACTCTCATTGCAAGATCGAAACAAGAACAATGTTACTCATATTCCACAAATATATAAGTAGAAAAATATTATTCAATTACAAGTGACAGGTGAGAGGTACTAGGACAAAAATTAATTGAAGATACAAATTCTGTGTATTGGAATAGAAAACGAGAAGATACAAATATTATGAGAGATATTTCTTGGGTTCATCTATATTCAGTAAAGTTGTTGAACTTGTTTTCTATTGTATTGATTATGGACAACACCTACCAATAAACATAATGCCATTACTTGAAATTGTTAGTATGATGTCAATATAAATGAAGTTTGTAGTTGTATTTGCTTATTTGAAAGTTGAGCGTTAAGAAAACTTTTGTTAGACATTAGAGAGGTTACACAAACTGTTTGTTACACACAAAATTTCCTAATGTAAATGTGACCGACATAGATCTTGCTTTGATGAAAACAATTGATATTGTATTTTTATATTTTGTTAATTTGTTTTATTCGTTTCATATCGATAAAAATGTTGGAGCAAACTGCATCAGTATATCTTCAAAGATAGACAAGAGTTAGTAATGAATATATGAAAATACATTATGTGTTGTAGTGACGAGCAAGAAAACTTCATGTGCTTGTACATGTTTAATCAAACATGTGTTGATAATCAAGTATTTGTTGATTATGTGAAAGAGACATGGTCGACCTCTCACAAACAAAGGTTTGTTGAAGCATAAACTAATCTTGTGATGTATTTCAAGAACACAACAACTAATATGTATGTAATGTCATTATAAAACTTCAAATTTGTAATTTTATAGTATATATTGTTGAATTGCTTCATGGTGATAATTTACCTTTCACGATAAGGTTAAGTCTGCTCATTGGAAACTGAAGATGATATTAAAATATAATATGAGTGACATGTGTAAATGTTGGGAGGCTGATCTTCACAATATGTTGCATTAACATGCTCAAAGCAAGAAGGGTCTCGATATACATCATATTTATCCGACTTCTTGCCCTTACTCTTCTTCTCTCGTCCTTTGGTTTTAACTTTTTCAGGTGGTGGACATATTGAACTTGTAGTTGGAAAAATAAGTTAATGAACCATACTCTTCAACACTCATTTTCCTATAACATCAAGTGATCGAAAGTGTTTTCATAAGGCATTTGTTTCATTAGACATATCCAACTCTGATCCATATTTTGTGTCTTTGGTGAGTTGATATTTCAGGCTTAATTTCCTCCATTAAATATGCATAGAATCTAGAAGAATTGATTCACCCATCAATTTATATTGCATCAATTCACAAGTACGAGGTAACCCATATGTTCTTCTTAGAGAGCACTCACATACAGATTTTTCGATACTCACCCATTCAACTTTATCATATTCTTCAACAATACGTCTTTGAACTTTTCTTGATACAATGTACTCAAACTCTAATAAAATAGATTGTTGTGTTCATGTGTTTTATCATAGAAACATTTCTGAAACAAGCCTATGATTTTTTTAAGTTGCAACTTTATCAAGTTGTTCATAGCTTTCCAACATTTACACATGTCACCTATGTTGTGTTCCAACATTAACTTCAGTTTCAAATGAGTTGACTCAATCCTATCACTACATGTAAATTGTCACCATGGAGCAATCCAACAATATATAGTAAAATTACAAATTCAAAGTTTTGTAGTGACATGACATACCTCTTAGCCGTAGTGTTCCCTAAATGCATCACTCGATTTGTCCATGCTTCAACAAACCTTTACTTGTGAGAGTCAACCAAGTTTCTTTCACATAATCAACAAAAACTTTATTATCAACACATGATTGCTCAAACTTGTTCAAGCGCATGATAAACTCTTTTTCATCATTGTTAGGGTCGGCCCAACATATCATGAGGCCTAAAACAAAATTATCAAAAGGGATTTTTTTAAAAGTTAACAAATAAATAAATTATTGATATTTTATTTAATAACTATCGAAAAATTATTTGGTAGAAATTATGACATTTTAAATTCCTTTTCTTTATATTTTTCCAAAAAATAAAATAAAATTTTCAACAGTTCTACAAAAACGTCAAAAACTAATGTAGAAGATTTTATCATATTTATATAACTTAAAAACGTCAATATTAAATTTAAATAAGAAAGTATGGTCAAAGTGAAAAAACCATTGTTTTATTGTGTAGATAGCAAGTTTTAGACGAAAGTTTCAATATGATACTTTAATAGACATTTTTTGGTGAAAAAAACAATGTCTTTAATATCAGTGAAAAAGAATGCATTTAATATAGAAAGATGTTTTTACACTATCTTCATCATAAATAGTCTTTTTTGTGTATAGTTGTAAATTTTTTTGGAGGCCTTTTTCTTCTCTATCATGTATAAAGATTTTTTATAACATATTATTGGGCTTCTATACCGTATAAAAATTAAAATAAAGAAATATTTTTTGGCGAGGTCTAAAGTAAAAGCTTTACATGCCTTTCCCTTGGGTCGGCTTTGATCATTGCAATACATGTCTTTCCACATATTCAATACTAACTATTGTCTATCATTTAATATATATTGTTTGCATTTTGCTCCAATATTTTTGTCGATATAAAATCGCCAAAACAAATTAATAGCATGTGGAAATCCAATACCTACTGATTTCATTAAAGCATGAACTTTGTATGTCTCAATTACGTGAGAAAATTTGTTTTGTGTAACAAACACTTCTCTTAACCTCTCTAATGCCCAACAAAAGTTTTCTTCACGCTCACATTCCAAATAAGCAAATCCAACTATAAATGTTTTCTCTGTTGATGTTATACCAATAATTTCACGTAATGACGTTATGTATTTATTGGTTTTATCGGTGTTGTCCATAATCAACATGATAGAAATATAATATAAAATAAATTATAATAATTAATCACAATAATAGATTTTTACAATATTAATTATAATTATTCATACCTGATTTGTGTCAAAAACGTTGATAATATCAACACATATTTTATCATATAATAGTAGTAGTTTATCCATATCTATTAAAATTTATATAATTTACAAAAAAAATTAGGTGCGTACTGAATTTTTTTTTATAAATTTTTTGATTCAAATGAGTTTACCGAAAAACTTGTAAAAGCGTATTTTTGGTGATATACATTTTCAACCTTTTATAATGAAAAACTTTTAAAAAGATTTTATGTACACACCTTTGCAAACTTCTTTATCGAAAATCTTTTAAAAAAATTTCCAAAAATTTCTGAAAAACTTTCAAAATTAAATGATAAAAAAAAGTGAATTTAAATTGATAAAATAATTACAAATAAATTAAAAATAAATTTTGGCATTTTTAAAATTTTGTAAGAGTATAGATAAAATTGGAGAATACAAAGTATAATTGTCAACTTATAATGGGCAAAGGAAGAAAAGCCTAATACTATATAACGATGTTATTTTGTTATGTCCATGCCACTTGGCTAATCAGAGACCAAGCTACTGGATGTTTGCCGATAGAAGTTTCTGTTTGAACTTTGGGATTGTCTATACGTTTTAAAATGTAAAATATATTTGTTCCAAAAGTTTACTTCTAGAATGTCCATATACTATGTTTATCCTTTTGAAATTTTTAACCTTTTAAGAAGAAAAAAAAGGTAAAAATGAAATTTTAATTAAAATGTGGGATAGGGGTATGGTTTTAGGGTACAAGAAAAATTTCATGGTAGAGATAGATTTTAGACCTATGAGAAAAAGCCCAAAATCATGACTAATTGATAAAGTTCTCAACTACAAGAAGATATGCTAAATACTTTGAGATACACTAAGCCAATAAAGTATTAACATATCAGCAAGCCTAACTTTATTAAAAACATTCTTCTGTGAGTGTTTGTATAAACATGTATATAAAACTTGAATGTGATTCCAATTAACAACTTGTTTCCTGGTTGACATCCATATTTCTAAAATTATAAGTTGAAGCATAGATGTCAATACCGAAAGCCCCGCTAGAATCATAAATTTGTAAATTTTAAAGCTGATTCACGTCTAGTGGGTTCAACGAACCAATTTGGCGGTTCATTGTTAGAACCAATTGCAGATATTCTTAGGATTCTGTCGTGGAAGTCGCGTAAGGTTGATCGATGGCCAACACTGATGTATGTTATGCCTGCTGCTGCAATCTTTTCATACAAATAAACCTGTAAACCAAAAAGTACAAGAAAATGAATCACTACCACATGGAGGGATATATAATCATGACATAAATTTAAATTTTATACTCTTAGGGATCCTTTTACTGGATCGCTCGACAATAAGTTTTCTCTATAACATATTTGATTATATAAAAAGTTTATTGTTATGCACTGGTAGTGTAAAATTAATGAACAAGAACTTCCATATGATATATTACATACACATCAGTTTAATTAACTTGGAATTCAAGAATACCTCATTGGCCTCGTCAAGTGCGCTTGTCGACTCATCCAACAGAGCCAGTTGAGGTTTCGAAAGCAAAAGCCGAGCAAAAGCGAGGCGTTGTTGCTCTCCCAGAGAAAGAACACTAGACCATTCGTGTGTTGAATCTAAACCGAATCGAGTCAATATGTAGCCAAGTCGGACATCCTCTAAGATCTTTATCAACTCATCCGTATTTGGCTTCATTTGTTCATTATTCATATCTTCTGAGTTAGACAAGAAAGGAAGCACATCTGCACAATTTTCACAGTCAATCAGTAAATCATACACATAAATCCTGCCAACCTACTACTTATATCAACAGCAGTATAAGTTAGGTAATGAATTTTATATTTTATCAGATAACATAATAGTTTTTCTTTGACCTAGTTATGTTATTAATTAAGCTCTTCAATGATAATTTGGTGAGACAATATCCTTAAGAAAGATGGATAATAAAAATCACATACTTTTTTGTTCGTTACTATCTGATGTGGGAACTACATCATCATCACCCCAAGTTGGATAAAGTAATTGCTGACGAAGAGAACCCAAAACCATGTACGGCTTTTGCGGTAGGAAAAAAATTCCGGATTTTCTGCTTATGGATTTCCCATTGTCTTTGGATCTGTCACGAGCAATATCTACTACAGGAGTATTCACATCTGAACTAATGGATTTCTCAGTGCCTTCCCCTCCTTTTACATAGTATACGATCTTTCCAGTTCCGGTTTTCCATAAACCAGCCATAGCTCTTAATAAAGAAGTCTTACCGCTTCCACTTGGTCCTGTTATCTGTTAAATTCATTATATTTAGAAATGCATGAGTACATCCATAATGCTTTATATGTTAATGCTTAGGGGGTAACTAAAACCTATTTGGATTGACTTATTTGAGCTAACCTAATCATATAGGTATTTCTGATACTGTTTGGGGTACTTCTGATACTGTTTGGGGGAGCTTATGAAAATAAATTATGACGTATTTTCAGGTTATTTTCTTAAGCTCTCTAGGAAAGCTTGTGAAAAAAATTATAGTATATTTAATATAGAAATAGATTATACATAAGCACTAATATGATAAACACTTGCGAATAAGCACTTAATTAAATCGTTTATCCTTACAGGACCTTAATGCCTTACCAGTAAATTATCCTTTTCCTTGATTGTCAATGATAAGTCTCTAATAAGTGTAGATTCACTTGGTGTCTTCAGAATCAAATTTTCTATGTCCAGTAACGTTTCAGGTTTCTCTGGTGGAGTCGATCCATTAGACTCCAATATGGATGAACTTATGAAATCTTTGTACATAATATCTATGTCTTCCAAAGAATCAGGAAGAGATTTAGAGTTGCTTCTGTCCAAAATATCATCGAATTCACCTGCATATGCAATAAAGAAACGGTTAATTGGTAGTAATCGTTATATTCAAGAGGCACATATGGAACAGACAGATATCACCAAATGTGCCTTAATTATCAGTAGAGTTATACCTAGCCGATTAATGACAGCAGAAAAAGCACTTATAGCTTGAAACTGGTACACAATGAGAGAAAAGTCACCAAGGATGTGATTAAAAGCAGAGACTGACTGATTAATAACACCAAACTCAATCTTTCCAGAGAAATACATCGGAGCAACGACCGCAGCAGGAAGAACTTGAATGGCGTAGCGGTAACCACTGGTGAAGAAGTCCAGATTTCTAGAAGAAATCAGCAATTGCTGTAGAAAAAGAACTAAAAAGTTACAAAATTCATCATGTTAACATAAGGAAGAAGATGAAACTGCATTATTTAACTTGAGAAAGAAAAGGAATGATGATGCAACACAGGTAACATTTGGTATTCAATACATCTGTCAAATTTACAAAAAATGGCCAGTTCACATGGCTGTGAAATACCCCTCATGCATAGATTTCAAATATAATATTATGTCAACTGCCGATACATTGAACTAAAGAATCAAAATAATTCATATTGATCCTGTTTCTCAGTCAAGAAAAATAAAACATACAAATCAGCATGTGGTTGGATCCTCTAAAGCCGGCTTTATAGTGCAACCGGCTGCGGACCATTAGATTAAGAGAAAAATTTCTCTTAATTAAACAGTCTACAGTCAGCAGCACCGTAAAGCCAGCTATAGAGGATCTGGGTTCTTAAGCAAATCCTAAAAGTTACAAAATTATGCAATAATAACTCAGAAACAATGTAAATTGGATTGACCATAGATAATAGTAACATGTGCAAAATAGTTACTAAAATTTCGGTTAGGCCTACTCAAACCCAAATGCTAGCTTTATGGGTGAGGATTGCTCAAACCTTATAAGGACTACTTTGGCCATATATTTGGTCAATATGAGATTTTAACACATCCCTTCAAGTCCAGCACAATGAAGGTGCTGAGGCCAAAACGAAGGCAGCCGCAATGCAGGAAGATAGGGTTTCCAACAACAGTTTTAAAAAAAGTAAACATAAGAAAAATCTCACCGTCAAATTTTCAAAAGCACTTTTGAAGCGCTGCAGAAGAAGTTGCATCTCACTCTCTTCACCACCATAGAAAGCAATTGACTCAGCATTTTCCCGAACTCGTACAAGTCCATAACGAAAGTCTGCTTCTTTTTTCTCTTGCAAGAAATTTAAAGTCACCAGTCCCTGTCATTTTTACCATTTTCCAGTAAATGAAAACAGAACTATCTAAAAGGTCCTCTTAGTTACCAGGGGAAGGCAATGTTGCCAATTGTAGATCTAAAAAAATAGCCGTTTGTTATACCACGAGGCTATAACACCGCTATTTGATAACATTTTGTACCAAATAGTGTATTGCAGAATAATAATAATTTGTTCAAATTATACTTCGCTATACCACTATAATGCTGCTACAAGTGATACTTAACAACAATCGGGAAGGAGGATGTAGTTTTTCTCTCAATTTAAAACTATCACTAGAAAAAGAAATATAGATCGTTACCCTTCCAAGGAAAACACTGATAGCTGTCCCACCGATAGAATATATGAGAAGAACAACAAAAAGGGGAGGATATATTCCATATAAGATGTTACTGAACGAGATCAAGTCTACGGCAGCGTTGAACAGTGTCAAAGAGAAAGAAAGGGCTGTGCCGGTGAATGAACTTAGATCATCAACAATTCGCTGATCCGGATTATCGATAATTGACTGTGACTGAATTTTATAGAAAGTCTGATTCTTCAAATAGCGATCCATGTAATATCTCGTCATCCAAGACCTCCATCTCAAGGAAAGAGTTTCTCTTGCATAGTCTCTCAATACGAAAAACTGGAACAAAATAATAAACAAAATTAGAAACATATGCAGAAGCTTGATATAAGGTACATAAAATTAAAAATTGATAATGTGCAATAACATAGATCCCTGGCATTATATTTCCTTTTATGTGGGCTAAAGTCTTCATGTACTCAGTATTAAATGCAGGAACTCGTTTATTTGCAGATCAATCATAGATATGGAAGAAAATGCTGCTAAAGCAAAGTCTAGCAGAGCTATACCTAAGAAAGTGCAGCAATGTGCTCACCGGGATTCCTCCAGCAAAGCCACCCAAGTAGTAAAGTAGTTGTTTTGTAAATTGCTCTTGATCCTTGTCTTGCATTAAAAAACTTAAACAGGTTCAGTTGATTGTTGTCACTTCATACTAGAGTAAATTATTTATTAAACATAAAAACAGCAGAAAATCTCATATACAAACAAACTATGTAAGCCCAAATAGATGATATATTGAAGATAGAGGAATGCTAGCATCAGACTATATTAAAGACACTCTTTAACACTTTCTATGATAAGTTCATTTTCTAAACATTTGTACTTTTGTTTTTGTTAAGTAAATGTTGGTAATAGTCGGTTTGACTCTGGACTTAATTCTCAAACTCTTTCGAGTGTCCCAATTCAACCACTTGAGCTAGGCTGAGGGACAATTATACTAATAGTAATAATAAAATGTATTAAAGAATGTGTTTCAGAGTGTATCAGAATTCTTCTGTAAAAACAAGAGTGTATTAGCATTCATACTCTACAATTAGATGAAAAATGGAAGATGGGAAATGCTAGCATCATACTACTTTAAGACACTATAACAAACTTTCTACAATTAGTTCATTCTTTCAACAGTTACATTTTTGTTTTTGCTAAGCAAATGTTAGTTGTTAGTAGCCAATGTATGAACTCTTGACCTCATTCTCAAACTCTTCCGTGTATCCTAGTTCAACCACTTGAACTACGCTTGAGGGACAATTATACTAAACTTAAGAACAAAATGCATTAAAGAGTGTGTTTAATTCAAGAGTGTATTAGCATTCTTCATGGAAAATAACACAAAGCAACAATGTCCAATTGTACACCACATAAACTTACTGGCAAGTGCATTATAGAAGTCTCTCCCAAGAAAACTGAAACCAACACTGATTCCAGTGGTAGCCAAAGTAAGAGCAAAAACACCTGCAAGCTGCAATCTTGCTTGAACCTTATCATCAGAAGTCCAATAAGGAGCTGCCACTTTCCAGAACCTTCTAAAAAGTGTCTTAAGATCAGGATTCTCACCCTTTGCAGCCACCACACTGTCACTCACTTCTCCCACTTGCTCCTGCTTCTGCACTCACCAACCCAACAAAAGTTTACAACTTTATAACATAAATCATGACCCATCAACCTAAGAGTTTGTTTGGATTGACTTACTTGATCTTATCTACTTACATGGATACTAGAACAGTTTGGAAGAGCTAGTGAAACAATTTATGACATGTCAATAAACTTTTTAGAATAGCTTACCAAATGAAACACATATACTGATACTGACACCAAACACAACACTAATAAGTTGACACCAATAATAATTTGAAAAAAATGAATTAATTGAATGTAATCAATGTGTTTGATGTCAGACATGGGAATACATCTCCGATCAGAAGTGTTGGTACTACACAGAAGAAAAAGCTTATACATCATAATAAGAGCTTATGTTATAAGTACTTAATTAAGCCACTTATGCAAACAAGCCCCAAACAGAAGGGAAACAAAATCTTAAAAAATAGAGAAAATAATGTCGCAGAATAATTATGTGTCTGATAGCATATTATAATTCTAGGTATAAATCATAGATGAGAAAAAAGTAAAAAAAAGTATATTGAATAATGAGATAATTGTTTTAACATGAAGTAGAACAATAAGATTTATATAGCCAATATTAACTAACTAGCAACTAACTGGTCTAACAAATATAAATCCTTAATAAAATCAACAGAAAATGAACAAAAGAAAACCTTATCTGGGTCAGTTGGTAATGAAGACTGTCCTGATTCAGAAGCAGAGAAACATTTGCTCAAATTCCTCCTCTTCCTAAGCTTTCTATAGCAAATGGGCATAATGGGAATTTGTGAAAATTGGGTAAGTAAAGTGAAACCTTGATGAAGTTGCACATGGTGATGGAAATAAGGGCTTGATTTATAGGTAGAAGAAAAAATAAAAAGTGGGTATTGTATTTGTTGAGTCAGCAATATCATTTTTTTTTTTCAATTTTTAATTAATATCCTTTCTGGGAATTGTTAATTTGGTCCAAAACAATATAAAACATGAAAATCAATGCTTGGTTTGCCTGTGGTTTCGTGAAACAAAAGATTTAGGCAACATTATCGTAGGTTGTGTTGTTGTTATGGATTGTCACAGTGAAGAGGTTTGGAGGTGAGGGAGTGAGTGAAGAGGAAAATTGGGAACTCGAAATATTTTCGCTGAATTATCTGTATGGGGGGATTTTCTATGATCCACATGTTGCCACGCAAACAACATTAACAAACGTGGAAGTATTAAAGTAAAAAACACTTACTACTAATAATACTGTATGTCTTGTAACACATTGTCAAAATTCTCATTAGTTTTTTCTCTCTTACATTTATATGTGTTGTATCTTAATTCAAGTCATCTAATTACTCCACTCACTATAATTAATAAGGATATATTAGAAATAAAATTTATTTTATTATTGAAATATTCATATAATTAATCATTTTATAAAAAGTTGTGGACAATCAAATGAGATGCAGGGAGTAGGTTATATTATTATGTTTCAAAACGAGTATTGTTTAAAGTTTTTGTTAAGTTGTTTATATTAATTATTAATGTATTTTTTACTACCATAAATGTAACGTAAAATTAATGTTTTAGAAATGAGTATGAAAGGTACAATTGGAATAAATTAAAAAAATTACATTGAAACTAGAAAATAATATTTATTTTGAAATAATTTTTTTTTGTAAAAATAACAATTATCGTGAAATAAGGTATAAGTTTTTTTTTTTTTATTAAAATATGTCTATAGCATTTCATTCATGATAATATGTTGGAAATAAGTAGGGATATTAATAATGACTTAAAAACTAGCAAGAGATGTTGTTCTCCCGCATAATGTTACTAGTTACTGTCGAAAAAAATTAAAGATAATTAGAGGTAACTATCAAAATACATAATATTTTTTCTCCATATATGCAGATAATTGGCTAAACAGAAAATATAATTTTACAGAGCAAATATAATTGGCAGACAATTAAATATAAGACAAACACAATTTTAACGTGAAAAATGTAACGCCCATATTTTTAATCTAAAACATTACTTAAAAAAATACCTATTCCTTAGAAAAATTTATGATTTTTTTTATAACAACCACATTATTTAATATGCTTAATTACAGCTTTTGTCCTCCTATTTTAGCTGAATCACGAAAATAGTCCCCTATTTTATTTCTCCCTAGTTTTGGTCTCTCAAACAGAATTTTGATCCAAAACTTGATGAAATTTCATTTTTTAAAGTCGTAATACACCATTTATCATCATAGATTTTAGGTGCAGTTGTTACAAATGAGATCTTAAGGCATGGTGTGACTTAAATAAATACAAAAAAAAAAAATTCATCAAGTTTTGGACCAAAATTATGTTTGAGGGACTAAAATTGGGGAGAAATAAAATGAGGGGACTACTTTCACGATTCAGCTAAAATAAGGGGACCAAAACTACAATTAAGCCTATTTAATATCATTAAGATAATATTTATTCAAAATTTAAAACAAAGTAAAGACAATTATTCTTAACGGAATGGAACCACTTCCGTATTTCTACAATTCTAGTAAAGTTTGTGACAAAAGATTAAAAAAAAACTTAGAAATATTAGACAATTCTATTATTACAAAAACGTCTTGAAAAAAAAAACTAATGTTTATCCCACGTTCGCCACACGTCAATACTTATTAACTACTCTTGAATCTCCTTGAACTCATTAGTACATAAAATATTGTTATAAGAGTCAATTTTTTCCATCATCCACATCAAGTCAAAGTTAAACATATAGAAGAATAACACAACATATAAACGTAAAAGCTTCTAATTTAAGAGAAAGAAATGTGCAAACCATCAAATTGTATATCAAAACATATACATAATAAATGCTCCTAAAACTATATGATCCAGATATAAATCTGCCATTAAGGCAACTTCCACACATAAAGATCACCCAAGCTAATGGGGAAAACAAATATTTCACTAAGGCAACCCCCACGAAGATGCATATGCCATGACATTAAGATATAGTATCAAATAGATATATTCCCACACAACCCACTAAGAATCATGTCATATGCATTCAAAATCACTCTTTAAGATCATCACCTCATTCACATATCTTTAAGAAAACAAACACACATCCATATCATGAGTATCAAATATTCATCGACAAATAATCATAAGAATTATGACTTCACACCAAATACACATAAAAATAGAAACTTGATATCACGTAAGTCATAAAAATTAACACTTTAAAATATATAACAAGAAAATTCTCACTCTAACTAATATACATAATAAAAGTTAAAATTACAATTTTATCACACATATCCATCATAAAACTACAATTTTATCACTTCTAGTGTAAAATTTCATACTTTACTACATAGAAGTCATATATTACAATTCAATCTCAACAAAAATTGGGGTTTTATTATTTTAATCTATTAGTCTACATTTATTTCTTCTAAAATATAAGTAATCATAATTATTTATTTCATGTCATTCAATCAACAACCTAACTATAATTTGTATGGGAAAAACTCTTACCTTGACCGCTTTTCTTCCTAGTACAAGCTTTAAGTCCCACAAAGTTGTTAACAAGGAAAACAAGTTTCAAGCTTTGGATACACGAAGAAAATGAGGTGCGAGTGGTGGTTAGGATTTCGGTATTTTTTTTTTTGTTTTTTGTTTAAAGTGGAATTTGTTGGTTAGATATTGTAGGGCCTTAATGAAGAATTAGAGTGATAATATGTCACTCTTTTTGTCCCTTTTTTTTTGTCAACCATCGTCATAAAAACTAAGTCACAAACACATAATCCTAACTTTCTATTCTTTCAAGTGGGTTGGGTCATACCAAGGCTCAAACCCTTAACCCAATTTCTTCTTGCACTAGAAAGACACATCTATATATAATATACATCTACTTAAATATATATATATATATATATATATATATATAAACTCCTCATTGATTTAATAATTTTTACTAATAACTTTATCAACTGCAATAAGTGGAAATTTAGAGGATGTTACAGAAAACTTCCCTCAAATTAAGAGAATAAAAATCACGACACTTAGGTCAGTAAAATCTCCCTCTCATTCCTACTTCTTAGGGATTTCTGATTCCCTTTTATTTCCTTCACATGGGCCTAACCTAATAATACCATATATTCTCCCCCCCCCCCCCTTTTTTTCTTCAATAATAATAATATTAATACTAATAGTAATAATAATATTAATAAAATTAGTGGGTTCCACTTGGGGAGTGAACCCACCCAATAACTACGTCATTAATTTGTCTCTTGATAAACTCAACTAGAAAATTTCTATAGTGAGAAGAAAAAAGACGTCTACAATTGTCAATAATAGCACTAAATTCGGTGACACATTTAGCATTGGAATAATCAACAATACTTTTATGAGGGGGAACCATGTTTTTGCAATCGCAAAAGTGTCATGTTTGTCATGGATACATATTTCAATGTGGACTGTGTTCAACTGTTGTGAGAAAGAGGCGTCTATGTTTCCCTTTATCGATCCATAATGGATATTGTCATGATGCATTGTTGTTGTCAACAAGCTCATAAGTTGGCCACGCGGCAGCAACTTGTGCCAATTCATATTCGGATAACATGTTGTTCACGCATAACAGGACAACAACATTATGTTCATCAACGTTGTTCCACAAATTGTTGTTTCAATATTTCTTAATAATCCAAATTATTCTAGCAAAAAGACTAAATTGTTGCTGCATTGTTGTCTACAACAACGCGAAAAATGTCTGCAATAATCAAATGTGCAACTGTAGTGACAAAAAGGGCAACAACTCCAAACTTTGAATTATTCCAAATGTATATATTGGAGAAAAAAAAATAGATTCTTATAATCTTCGACAAGATCTACATATAAGACACAATCCAATGAACATATGATACCCTGTTGCAACAATTTGTGGTGTGTGGGAATGTAGAGACAACATATATGCCAAATTAGATTCTTCACTTTGGCTTGAGCTTGCAATTTCCAAATAAGATGTCAATCACCTACAACTGTAATATTAGAAGTGTGAATTAAATCATTAATACACAAACCATAAGCGCTTCTAACCAAGTATGAACCATTTTTCTCCTTTTTCCAAATTCATTTGTCCTCAACAATTGAAGGTATAAGCAAAGTTCACAGGATGGTGTCATCAACAGTGCTATGAAAATATTCAGAGATAAGGGGAATATTCAAAACATTTTGAATCAGGTAAGGTGTAATTAGTTTGCTTTAATTAAGGAATAATTGACCTATTCTGATGGGTTTTTAGTTAGAGTTGAATTATGTTGCAGTCATTAGCTGAGTTGCAAATTATGTCCTTTACTTTTGGAGAATTAGTTTTGTTAAGTCCTATAAAAAGGCACTTGAGATTGATCAATAAAATTACCATATTCTTGTGCTATTTAGAATTATTGAGCTTAATTTTACATTTAGTATCAGAGCAAAGTGATATGAGAGAGAAAACATGAGCGACGATAAAATACACAAAAATTCCCCACTTTGATGGTCATTATGATCATTGGAGTGAATTGTTGGAGAATCTTTTGCAAGCAAAAGGCTTATGGAGTTTGATTACCGAGGGTTACACAGTGCCAACAAAAGAAGTTAAGTTAACTACTGACGAGCAAAAACAATTGAAGGATCTCAAGTTAAAGGATCATCAAGTGAAGCACTACCTATTCTAGGAGATTGATCGGTTAGTGCTTGAACATATCCTGGATTGTGGAACATCCAAGATTGTTTGAGATTCAATGAAGATGAAGTTTGGAGGAAATGAGAGGGTGAAGAGATCTCTTCTCAGTACTATGAGGAGAGAATTCGAGGTCTTTGCCATGAAGACGAACGAAAAAATTGACAATTATTGTGCAAGAGTAATGATAGTTTCCAACAAAACGAGGAGAAATGGGGAAGACATGATAGATTCAAAGATTGTTGAGAAGATTCTTCGAACACTGGCATAAAAATTCACATATGTGGTGGTTTCTATTGAGGAATCCAACGACACATGACGTATGTCTATCAATGAGTTGAAAAGCTCTTTGGTTGTCCATGAGCAAAAGTTTAGGAGAACCAGTTATGAAGAGGAAGATCAAGCTCTCAATACCTGAGACAGAGGTAGGGGTAGAGGGCGATCTTTCAACAAGGCGTCGGTCGAGTGCTATAAATGTCACAACCTAGGACATTTTTAGTATGAGTGCCCAAAATGGAACAAAGATGCTCACTATGCAAAGGTGGAGGAGGAAGATGAAGTTCTACTCATGGCATATGTGGAACTTCAAGGAGCAAAGCAAAATGATGCCTGATTTGTGGATTTTAGATGCTCGAATCACATGTGCGGAGATCGAGGTATGTTCTCAAGCTTGGATACTACTTTCTCTCATATTGTCAAGCTTGGATACTACTTTCTCTCATATTGTCAAGCTTGGGAATAATCACAAATTGATTGTAAATGGTAAAGGCAAAGTGAAAGTTATGCTTAAGTGAATAAGCTATATGATGAGTGATGTGTATTATGTTCCTGAGATAAGGAACAACTTACTTAGTGTTGGCCAACTTTAGGATAAGGGATTAGATGTGCTACTTAAGGGATGAGTACGTAGCACATGTAGTATATTTCACCCTATGAAGGGGAAAATAGCCAAGTCTGTTATGAGTGCAAATCCAATGTATGTTTTACTTGTTGAATCTAGTAGTAAGACAAATGAAAAAAAATGCTTTCAGGTTGATGTCTTAGACAAAGAAAAATTGTGGCATCATCGATATGAGCATCTTGGCTACAAGGGCCTGCTCACCTTGCAAAAGAAGGAGATGGTCACTAGTTTACCAGAAATTGGACAAGCAAATTACCACTTGTAAATCATGTATGAAGGGGAAGCAACATCGAGTACCATTTCCAAAGAAGAGTACGTGGAGATCAATTGAGAGACTATAGCTCATCCATTATGATCTACGTGGTCCGATTACGCCTTCATCAAACAGCCATAAGAGGTACCTAATATATTTTATTGATAATTTTTCTATGAAAGCATGATATATTTTGTACTAGAGAAATCATCAACTTTTTATTATTTCAAACTATTCAAAACACTTGTAGAAAAAAAACAGACATGTTTATCAAGTGTTTAAGAACAAATAGAGGGGGAGAATACAATTCTGGAGAATTCAAGGAGCAATTGCAAGGAACATGGGATCAAAAGGTACCTGACCACCTCTTACACCCCTCAGCAAAGTGGAGTTGCTGAGCGCAAGAATCGAACCATTATGAACATGGTTAGAGTTGTTTTAACAGATAAGGGAGTTCCAAAAGCATTTTGGCTAGAAGCCGTGCACTGGGCAAGCAATGTTCTTAATAGATCTCCTACATTGGTTGTGAAAGACATGACACCTGAAGAAGCGTGGAGTGGTGAAAAGTCTTCTGTAGAACACTTTAGAATCTTTAGGTGTATAGGACTTGTTCACATTTCAAAAGTGTAAAGAACCAAACTCGATGATAAGAGCGTGAAGTGCGCTTTGCTAGGCTTCAGCAGTGAGTCCAAAACATTCAAAATGTTTGATTGAGTCAGGAAGAGAATTCATATCAGTCGAGATGTGATATTTGAAGAAGACAAGACGTGGAATTGGGATACTAATTACACTACTGAGCAGTTCATGGAGCTTGAATGGAAAGATGAATATGATAGTGATATGAATAAGGAAGTGGAAGTAGAAGAAGAGAATGGGAACCAAAATGATGAAAACACTCCTCAACTAGATATTGATGTTCCTGAAATTGAAGAGGTCGCACCAAAGGAGGGTAGAGTGAGACAACCACCAATATGGGTGGTTGATTACACCTTTGGAGAAGGACTATCAAATGCAGAGGATGAGGTAAATCTTGCAAAAGTTGAGAATTTTGATCTTGATAATCTTGCATTCATGGTCATTTCATATCCCTTAAGTTTTCAATAAGTAGTCAAACATCTAAAATGGAGACAAACAATGGATGCAGAAATACATTCTTTTGAAAGGAATCAAACATGGGATCTGACTTTGCTTCCAAGAGGAGCCAAAACAATTGGTGTGAAAAGGATTTATAAAACCAAACTCAATGAATTGGGGGAGGTGGATAAATTCAAAGCTAGACATGTTGTGAAGGGTTATTCGCAGCAATATGGGGTGGACTACACGAAAGTGTTTGCACCTGTGGCACGAATGGATATCGTGAGAATGATTATTGCCTTGGTTGCACAAAGAGGATGGAGACTCCATTAGTTGGATGTAAAGTTTGCTTTTTTACATGGAGAATTGGAGGAAGATGTGTTTGTGGAGCAACCTCAAGGTTATGAAAAAGAAGAAAAGAAACACATGGTCTACAAGCTACTTAAGGCCTTTTATGGTTTGAAACAGGCACCAAGGGCCTAGTTCAATCGCATAGAGTCTTATTTCATCAAGGAAGGCTTCAAAAGTAGTTCCAGTGAGCAGACTTTGTTTGTCAAACGAAGGGGAGGTAACATTTTGATTGTTAGCATTTATGTTGATGATTTGTTGTTTACTAGTAATGATGATAGAATGGTGGATGAGTTCAAGTTTTGCATGAAGAATAAGTTTGACATGACAGACTTAGGAAAGATGAGATATTTCCTTGGAATAGAAGTGATACAAAGAGCTGATGGAATATTCATATTCCAAAGAAAGTATGCTACTAAAGTGATCGACAAATTTGGAATGCAAGACTACAACTCTGTTTGCAATCCAATTGTTCCTGGACAAAAGATTGGTCGAGACGAAGATGGTGTGACAATCGACTCAACTTTATATAACCAAATGGTGGGTAACTTAATGTATCTCACAACAACGCGTCCTGATTTGAGATAATCATGTGGTATTTGAAGGGAACAATAAACTATGGTATTTGGTACAAACATGGAGAAATAAGTGATCTTGTAGCTTATACTAACAACAATTATGCAGCAGATATTGATGATAGTAAGAGTACAACATGTTATGTATTTCTAATGGGTGGAGGAGCTGTAGCATAGTCCTCACGAAAACAACCTATTGTGACTCTTTCTACCACTTAAGCAGAATATGTAGCAGCGACTGCTTGTGCGTGTCAAGCTATTTGGATGAGAAGAATATTGGAGGAAATCAGTTATGCACAAGCTGGAAAAATGGTGATGTTATGTGACAACATATCTACTATTAAATTGTCCAAGAACTCGGTCATGCATGGATGATCTAAGCACATAAGAGTTCGATGTCACTTTCTAAGGGACTTAGCCAAAGAAGGTGTCATCGAATTGGTTTATTGCAGCACAAAAATGCAGCTAGCAGACATAATGACGAAGGCGTTAAAGTTGACATCATTTCAGAAGATTCGAGAAGCACTTGGGATGAGCGTTGGTGAATTGAACTCTTCAGAGAGTTAAGTTCAAGGGAGGGACTGTTAATCAGTTTGCTTTAATTAAGGAATAATTGACCTATTCTTATGGGTTTTTAGTTAGAGTCAAATTATGTTGCAATCATTAGCTGAGCTGCAGATTATATCCTTTATTTTTGGAGAGTTGGTTTTGTTAAGCCCTATAAAAAGTCACTTGAGATTGATTAATAAAAATATCATATTCTTGTGCTATTTCAAATTACTGAGCTTAATTTTACAGAATACACATAGTTGTGACATAGACTTAGGGATATTCGGTGGCGTGGAAACCACATGGTCATCATGGAGCTAAGGTTCATTCCAAATAGATATAGTATCTGTTGTACCAATGTTCCATCTTTTACCACCACCACCAACAAATTTGACATCTCGAATACTCTGCCATGAATAACTAGGATTGTGGCCAATATCAAAATTTAAAAAGTCTTTTCGAGGAAAGTTCTTAGCTTTGAACAGTTGAAAGGTAAGGCTATTTGAGCTAGTGACAAATTTTCACTCCTGTTTACCAAGAATAGCAAAGTTAAAGGCATAAAAGTTTGTGAAACTCATATCCCCGTCCCTTTTATCCATAGACAACTTATTCCAAGAAAGCCAATGGATGTCTTTAATATGGGCGCATGAATGACCCTACTAGAAGGAATTTTCCATCTTTTCTATCTCATCCCCTAGTGAAGACGAAAGAAGGAAAATGTTCATCGCATGGGAGTACAAGTTAAACTTTAATTATTGTTGGCTTTAGTTTCAACGATTGTGCCTAAGTGGACCTCATTCCTCTCCACGTCAATTAACAACACTTCTAATGTCCCTCCTTCTCCCAAATGTTTTAGGTATCTTTGTCCATTATCTCATTTGAAGTTTAATAATATGACTAATATGAGCCATTATCTATTTTTTAAAGATTTCTATCCTCCAATTAGTTATTAGTTGATTCCATTATCAGCCAATCATATTGATTTCTAAGTTGAAATATTGCAATCAATCAATTAATTATCATAATCGTCTAATAGTAATATCCAACAACCAAATTGTGCAACTACTATTTTGTTGGTGCCTTCAAATTTTGTCTCTCATATCTACTTTTAAAAATCTTCATTACTTGCAAGTTCAGATTGCAAAAACCAAGCTCACAGATATAGGGATTATGTTGAGTCATCCTCGCAGTCTTACCAAATTTTCAACCTTTAATATTTTTTTAAAATGCATTCAAGACTTAGACTTCATTTGGGATTCTCTTTCTTTGATTACTTATATATTCATTATCGATGATGGTATAGGTAATTTGAACCACTACTTGCATCTATCTCTTTACCTTCCTTTCATCACTTGCAACTAGTTCACAATCATAGTCAACTTGTTAAACGCTTGATCAAATTCGTTAAAATCTTGATGAACTTCTTTTATTTAATAAAATAAACAAAGTCAAGTTTCAATTGATTTTTGACTACTTAAATGAGTGTAACCTACATTTATAGACTAGAGATTAATAACGACAAATATAGTGTTTATAACGAGGAGTTAGAGGAGTATAACACAATCATTTAAGACTAGAAATAGATTAGGTTGAACCAAACTTAATTCTTTTCATATGCTTGCACTAGGTTCTTGATCCACTTTCTAGAATCGATAAATGACTCATTACTCTTGAATATTTCTAATGATTGATTATACAGTTTTTATACAAGAGAATGTGAAGTCAAGAAGGAGTGATATTTTCAATGTGAGACATTTATATAATAAAGATTGAAAAAATATTCTTAATTGTGAGATTAAGTATCCAACATAACTAATAGTCAAACTTTAATAAATAACATGACTTACAAAAAAAATTTAATAAACTTATTTGATTTCAAGATATGACATCTTCTTTTACTATTTCTCAACATATAGTGAGCTATTAATATTTTTATAAAATTTGTCTGAGCATTTTTTGACAGAATAATATTAAAATTAAATCTTGATGTCTTCATGAAACTTGTAATCATGGATGTTATCGTTCAATTAACATTGATTTTGTTTCAAAATGGGATATTCAACTAAAGATATGACCTAATCTATACATATCACTTATCATCGTGTTTCAGAATATGCATTCAACATCCTCATGCCACCGACACCTTTCCTCCGCTTTTGCAGAAAATTTATATCATGAACGTTAATTTCATCCAAGAATTTTTCACTTGAATCCCGTGTTTTGAATCTTCAATCTCATCATATAACTAAATATTTTCACCATTTTTATCACCTAATTAATTCTTTAGAATTCTCTTCTAATTGTTCAACCTGATACTGAAGTGATTCTATGACACCCATCATTTCTCAATTAACCTATAAATAAATAAAAAGTATGAATAAGCAAAACCATAATTTTGAGGATATAGACCATGTAAAAAATTAAATGTATAACAAGTATCAAAGTTAATAGCTTATTTTGCTAGACACTTGCAACAAAATTTGAACCAAGTCTTAAGTGTAAGGAATTATGACCTCGGTTTAACAAAATTTATATGAAGAGTGTACACTATTTTTACAAGATTGCTAAATAGTTTACCAAATACAAATTTATTAGACAAGTTATTAACCACAGTCCCAAGGTTTAATCCTAGATGAAAATTCACAATCACAAGTATTGTTTAATAAAGAGTGCAGTAGTTACAGTAATTGTTCAACATATTAATCAAGATACAAACATGTCAATTCAACCATTCAAGCAATATTAGTCAAGACAAAATTTTGCTAACATATGCATTCAAGATTAACCATACAAGCAATATTGAAATAAAGAGTAAGGGATAGGAAATTGTGCACCAAGATTTATACTGGTTCGGCCGTCAATATGATAGCCTACATCAAGTCCCGAAATCGAACCGATTTCAGCCTTTTTCCAATAGAATCTTTTAGAGTGTTTTCCAGATTGTCCAGCTCACAAGGCCTATCTATCTTAAAACTCTCTCTCTCACTTCTATTGCAAACCCACTGTATCCCTCAAGCTAATCAGCAAGCTCTCCCAAGATGACAGTGAAACTTCTTGTTGATGAACTCCTTCGTCAACCAAGATAGTTACCAGTTTCTATACTGGATTTTTACATACTTTCTTTACAATATTTTGTTTACAAAGATGACTGAGGATCAAAGATCTATCAATGAATGTGACTCAACCAAACTATGAAATACACACAATAAGGATTTTCCAAGATAGTGTTTAGTGTGTGTTTTCAATTCTTTTTCTCAAGGTGTTATGAAGAACGTGTGTTCAAAGAGATTCAAAAGTTGTATCAAGGTTATTTCAAAAGTTATATCAAGGTTATGAACATTATTTTCAAGTTATGAGAAAAAGGGTTATGAGTCAGCTTATATATGTTTAAGAAAAACACAGGTTAAATCAATTACTCAATCGATTTTATAACAGTTTAAAACAACACAATTGATTGTCCAATCGATTATCGTGTTTCTTGTTTTTCTTGGTTCTTGAAAACATATGACTAAATTGATTTGCCAATCGATTCTTTTAACGCTTAAATCAGAAACAGAAGCGTGTTCATGTCCAAATCGATTGAGTAATTGACTATAGGTGTTTTGTTCAAACAACAAGATCAAAACAGTCGATTCCTCACTCAATTCATATTTGTTCATAATTGATTTGGCAAAGGTCTGTAACTCAAACAATTTCTCCAATTGATTTGTCAATCAATTGGACTGATCACAGTGACTCTAGTTATTTTGCACTAATCGATTCGTCAATCGATTTGCTTGGTCAAAATGATTCAACTGTTTTATTCCAATCAATTTTCCAATCGATTAGAATTGTTACAGTGACTTAGCTATTTAGAAAACATTGATTTGCCAATCGACTAGGAACATGTTTTTGATGTATGATTTAAACATGTCATTTATCCAATCGATTATCTAATCGATTAGAATATGCCTTACAAGTTAAGAAACAACTTTCAATTGATGTCTCAATCGATTTGATTGATCACAAAGGCATAGATTGATAAAAAACATTTTCACAATCGATTTGTCAATCGATTGTTTCAATAAGTGATTGTCTCTGTGATTTAATAAATCGATTTCACAATTGATGTTCCAATTGATTGTCCAATCGATTGGTTGGTTACAGAGGTCAAGTCTGATGAAAAAGACTTTTCTGAATCGATTTGTCAATTGATTTGCATGGTTTTTAACTTGGCTCTGTAAGTCTCAAAATCGATTTCTCAATGGATGTACTAATCGATTGTCCAATCGATTGAGTTAACCCAGAGTTCAGTTTACACCAAATCCTTTAAAGAATCGATTGGCTTAGTGGAAACTCTGATTCTGAGTCAAGCAATCGATTGCCCAATGGATGCATCAATTGATTAGCTAATCGATTTGGTTAATTGTTCATTTTAGGATTTCATTTTTAACTTGGCAAATACTTATGCATGAAATCGTATTGATTAAGTCTAACAACTAAATACTACAAACACTAATGACATTAGATGGAATTGCATCTTTCTTCATCACATTCTCTACTTTTTGCTTGATTCCTTGTGTTCCAAGCTTGTGTCCAAGTGTATAGTGTTAGCTTGCTTTTCCTGAAATGTAACTTGATTCAAACTGTTAGTTTTATCAAATAATGCATGAACATTGTATGTTTGTTAATTATGTCAAAATCATGATCAAGGGGACTTAAGTCCAACAATAAGCATATTCACTATCAATATTATAAGTGCCTACATCCATCATCTTAACTAAACATTATTTTCCACTATTTCAATTTACAATATCAACCTTTCATTGCAAACCAATTGTTTCATAATAAATTAGAAATATAATTAAAAGGAACTTAGTAAAGATTCTTACTATGTGGTGGAGGCTTCTTCCATAATCAACAACCTTTTTCCTCCTCCTAAAATTAAGTAACCTTGGAATCAATTGAAGAAATTGTGTTTGAATGCATGTTGCTACGCTCTTCAAAATATTGGATATGTTTTTTCTTTTTTCTTTAAAAAGAATTTAAAGTATTTCATTTTTCTGTTATAATTGTTTTAAAATAGAATGTTAAAAATAAAGCCTCAAAAGAGAAATTGATTCATTGAATGTTAAAATTATTTTTTTAATCTTTAATAAAAGAGTCAAAATTACTTCTACTATTTTTGAATAAATTATTATAAAAATCATTTTTCTTTAAATCTATAAAGAGCATATTATGTCCATCAAATTAATAAATTTGAGATAAATATTATGTCCCTCCCTAGTTATTGTTGTATCTAAAATATCACTAAATAGGGGAGTTGAATAGGGATATTGCTATTTAAAAATTTTCTAGCATGTTTTGAATCACTATCTTCCCTTAGAAGATGAGAATCAGAGGATAGAAATTTAAGTCTTTGATCACATATGCCCAAGGTCAATTATCATAATTACATATTGGGGACTTTAATAAAAAAAATCCAAGGTCGTTTATCATAATTATAGAATTGTCATTTAGCTGTCCTTGGACTGATTCAGTCCATCATCACAAAAGGTTCAAACCTCCTAGGAACTTTGAGTCTGAGCTGTCCTTTTCTTTTTCCATTCTTCAAGACATGTAAAACTATATTTTTGTCTTGTTAGCTATTGTCTTTCTGTAAGTTGATGTTGGATCATTTTCAACCTTTAAGAATTATGTGTTGGATCGTTTTCAACATCTGAGGATGATGTGAACTATAGATTCATCCTTTAACCTCGTATAGTTCGTCCTCGTACCTGTTAAATCTGCTCTGACCTCTATGTTTAAATTGGTTTATTTATTCATTCTTTGATACTGATCTATCTTCTCTTCATGAATAAAAAACATTGTTTCATTAAGGATGTATATTTTACAACTTCGAAAGTTCATCTTAAATGTTCATCCTCTTGTATGTCTATCCTTTAAACTATTTTCTAATATGAATTCACTCGGAAGCATATATTAATCATTAACCACAATCATAATCTTTTAAATAATTTTGTTATCATTAAAACCATTTGAGAGAGATTTGTCTCAATAGTTATAAGGACCTTTGAGAAGAAACTTTGTTTCTAAGTAATATAACACTCATTTAAAACTATTAAATGCTTTTGTTAAAAATATTTTTATGAGATGTAAAGTTAGTCTAATTTTTATGAAAGACTCAAATATATAAAAAGTTATTATTTTTTAAATGAAATTTAGTCGGCGAGTGAAAAAATATATAATAATTTTTACTTATGATATTATAAATTAAACCATACTAAGAAAATAAAAATCAACAATAATTATTTAAAAATTACATTATACACATTTTAAATAGTTAAATTTATATATTATTAAATATATAATAATTGGTAATTTGTTTTTGGATATAAATGATTAAACTATTTATACTAATTTCATTATTAATTTTATTTATGAGTAATATTTTGAAAAAATTAT
>JBBPBT010000072.1:983788-1036612 GCA_037974875.1 Cicer bijugum | reverse complement strand
TTTAAGATATAAAGGATTAAAATGTTACTTAAAATTAAATAAAAGACTAAATCGAAATAAATAAATAAATAAATAAATAAATAAATGACCGAAGTATAATATGAAATTAAGTTAAAGAAACACAGTACAATTATGTCTTTTTTTAATAATGCTTTTAGGATATATTTCTATTTGCGTGTGAATTTGTTTTCACACTAAAGGTTGTCAAGTAATCTTGTGGTTACTAAACACCATAATAAATAAATTTAACCTACATTTATGAGTAGTGTCTTGTACATTTAAGATTTTTTTTATTTAATTTGATAAATTAGTTTGTCTAGTAATTATGGTAGAGTTGAATTGAAACAACAAGTTGAACAAAGTAACATTTGATGAGTAGATTTACTTCAACCAAAATTATAAAAGGCATAATATGAAATTATTCATATGAGTTATTGTTAGCACGAAGAATCGGTACAGCTTGACTACATAGTTTCATAAATGTAAGCACAAAGCAACTGCTGTGTAGATTTGATTCAATGAGAATTAATAATAATTAAAGTAATATTACCACCAAACCAAATAAAACATGCATTCCAAAGTTCATAAATAATGTCTTACAAACCCGAAATTTATAAATAATGTCTTACAAACTCAAAATTAAACACACAATAACTAACTAGGACAAGATAAATATGTGTTTATACAACCCAAAAATAAATTATGAAAATATTCAAACGACATCGATCAATCCTCATAATAATTCATCTGATCAGCTCCACTCCCACCATCATTATTTCCTACAATGTTACCCGACGAAAGAAGTCCCTCAAAAGTGTTATTAATTTTTATTGGAGGAGACATCATGGTTTGAAATTGAATTTCATCTTCAATTGCACCACCACTAGTTGAAGGAGGAGCCCCAACTGGTTGAGGTTGATTTAAATCTGGTCTGATCAAGCCAGTTGTTGGCATAGTTGGTCAGTATGCAGTTTGATGATTTGGTTGAGGTTGAGGAAGTTGATGTGAAGATGACGGAGGAACATACTGATAATTATAAAAATATTGTTGTTGCTAAAATATTGATTGTTGTTGTTGCTGGAAGGCAGAGTTCGGAGGATCCCGGTGTTGCTGTTGGAAATTTAGAGGCGGTTGCTGCTGCTGGGAGTATTGAGAGTAATTTTGTTGCCGCTGGAATAGTGGTTATTGATGCAAGTATTGAGGCCGATGCGGGAACTACTGATGAAACACAGGAGGAAATGAAAATTGTTGTTGTTGCTGAAACTCCTGCTGCTCTTGAAACTTTTGTTTCCATTCCTCATTCAATTTATCAATTGCGGCTTGTATCAATTGTTGTGTCCTTTCTTCTTGCTCACTTGCCCATTGCTCCTTTAACTGATCAAGATTATATATCGACGGACGATGAGATCGATTCATACTAGCATAAGAAGAAGACGTCTCAGTCTGAATATAATCGGTTGGACCTTTCACAAAGGTTGATGATAAACTATCGGCACCCAGCACACGCCTTTTGTACTTGCCACCACTAATGTTCATAAAACTTGTGGTCTCATATTGCTTCCGCTGCACTGGACCAGCTCGCTGAGCAGGAGGAAGACTAGCTTGATGATCATCTCATTCTTTCATGACTTGTTGAAGTTGTTCCTATATTAAAAATAAATAAATTAAAAATTAAAATAGTTAATAATTAATATATAATAATTACCTGAATCATTTTTTATAATTCATCAATATACTCATTTGTTTCAGGATTAACATAAAGATAGCGATGTATCTCTGCCTGAGTGACCTCCCTTCCAAGTTGCTTTTCCTAAAATATTAAATTAATGTGAAGTTTATAAGTTGGTGAAATGTGATGATTAATTGAATATAAGTTAATACATATATATTATAAATAGTAATTAATTACCATATAATATTTAATTTCTCCAGTAGACTTGGAACCTCCTTTATGAGTACTGGTACCCCTATCAGATGCTCTATGAATCTTTGCTTTTTCTCTATTCTGTTTGTAAGCATTTGTGTTCCATTTCCTCCACAAAGCAGTCCAAACATTTTCACCAATCCAATTAGGCCGTTTTTCTTCGCCCTTATTACGTGGGTAAGCCAACATAGATGAGAGATGCTTTGAAAAGTCATGGTCAAATGAAGCCAAAACTACGACATCATGCTCTCTTTTCCAAGTACATTTAGTCTCTGGTTTGTTTAAATTTAAAAAATAATAAAAATATAATTCAATTAAGCAATCAAATGTATATATAATTAGTAATTAAATAAATTAATGTAATCACTTACTTTGAAACAATGTAAAAATTGATCAACTTCGCTAAATTGAGGTGTCTTATCCTCTTTTTATCTCACCCAAGACAACCATGATTTTTTGTATTTCTCTTGTATGACTTCCGCAATTGCCTTTGCAGATGATTTAAAAGGAAGATATCTTCAAAGTTTACATGTAAATTAAATATAAAAATAAATTAATAAAATAATGTAACATGCAATAATGAAATATTTAACAATCATAATTAATTTAACAATCATAGTTTACATACCCATCTCCTTCTGGAATGATGACAATGCGGTTGTAGCAATCAACACATCTGAGTTCCATTATTTCGTCTATGGTATAAGGCTCTATTGGAACCTCCGGATATAGAGTAATAGCTCTCCACTATTACCAATGGTCGACATTGGCATAAGAGACGGATCATTAACAACATGTGGTTTAGCAACTTTTTTCTTACCACATGATGTTTTGGATATTCCTCGTATTGCCACCGTTCCTGTTCCTCCTGATCCTCCTACTCCCGACACTGAAGCCATGTCTATATATATATATATATATATATATATATATATATATAAATTATAATTATATATATATATATATATATATATAAAATTAATGTCGTTCATATTTCACATTACAATATATAATATTATATATTATACACACACATATAATGCATAATTAATTAATTGTCTTCGTCATCGTCATCATTATCGTCGTCATTTGATGAGTGAATTAAGTCACTGCCTTCATCATTCTCTAATTCATCTATTTTTTGTTCATCAACTTCTTCTCCAATGTTTGACTCATGATAAAGTTGACTAATAGTCTCATCTCCAATCACATGATCCAAATTTGACATTTCATCAATTTGATATGCAACTTCTTCATTTTGACCTGCTTCAACTTCTTCTATTCCACTCATTGGTCTTGTTTTAATTGCAACACACCAACCTTGTTTGCTTTTGACAGTTGATGGATAAGGAGCATAATACACTTGTCTTACATTATGGGTCAGGGCAAATGGATCAAACCGTAGATATTTTATGCTCATTCGAATGTCTACAATATTGGATATCAAATTGATTTTAGTTCCTTTGCTAGATGGTTCAAACCACTTACAGTAAAATAACACCACTTTTTTCGCATAATCTAAGAACGTGTAGTCAATTTCATAAATATGCTCAATTATGCCATATAAATCTTCTGCTACACCACTATTAGAGACACTTTTCATACAAACTCCACTATTAATTGTTTCTTTTCTTTTAGTCCAAGATTCAGTGTGAAATTTGTATCCATTGACGTAATAGGTGTGCCATTCTTTGAAACTTCTACTCGGGCCCATAGATAAGTGCCTAAAGTGGATGTTGATAGGAGTTTGTTCTTCGAGATGTACTTGTTCTTGAAACCATAATGGGAAATTTGAATGTATATCATCAGATGATTGTCCCGTAGTTAAAAATGCCCTGATCGATGACCATATTGATGGTGAATATCAATTTAATCATATAATTAAATTTAATTAATAAGAAGATGAATTTAAAACGTACTCAATGTATGATTTAACTTTAGTGCAGTTAATCAAAACGTGAAGATGTGCCACATTAAATACTTTGTCGCATGGCCAAAAAATAAAAAAAATCCCTACCAGCATGATGACTAGACAAGCAAAAAACTGATAAAGCATGTGGATGACGTATAACACTATCAATAGTGTTTCTTCCGTTAACTGGTGACAACATTTCGTTGTTGAAATAATGAGAACAAAAGTGTGTTGTTTCACGGTGTAGGTAAGATGAACAAATTGAGCCCTCAACTCTAGCTTTGTTTTTAACCGACCGTTTTGAATAACCCATGAACCTATAATATACAAAGAGATGTATAATAAGCTCCATGTATATATAAGTTGAAGTATATTGAAAATCAAGTATATGTATATATATATATATCACATTTCAAATGGATATATCCATCTATACTGAACTGGTCCACCAAGCCTAGCTTCACTTGCAAGATGCACTGAAAGATGCTCCATGGAATCAAAAAACCCAAAAGGAAATACTTTCTCCAACTTACATAGAATGATCGAAATGTCATTTTCTATCTTCATGAGATCTTTATCAATGAGTGTTGAAGAATACAAATTCATGAAAAATTGACTCACTTCAATAAGTGGGTTCAATACATGTGTCGGTAAAGCACTAAAGGCAATAGGAAGTAAACACTATAAAAATATATGACAATCGTGACTTTTCATCCCATGCATCCTCCCTTTTTCCACATCAGCACATCTTGCCAAATTAGAACAATAACCGTCAGACGTCTTCAGCTCTTTGATCCAACGATAAACAAATTTGGCTTCATCAGTAGATAAAGTATAATTCGCACGAGGTTTTAGGGTCTTGTTGTTTTGTTCCACCAACAACAAATCTTGTCGTCTGCAATATATACCTATGTCTTTTTTAGCTTTGTCATTATCTTTTGTTTTTCCTTTGACATTCATGACAATATTAAATATGTTGTCAAAGAAATTTTTCTCAATATGCATAACATCGAGATTATGTCTTAAAATATTATCTTTCCAATACGGTAGATCCCAAAAAATACATCTTTTTGTCCAATTGTGCCATTGTCAGTAACGTTGTGGTTTACAAGCCACACCATTAACAACATGTACCTTTGGCATATCTTTTACTTTATTCCAAACTTGTTCTGATGTCAATTTAAGTAGGGATCCTAGACTTTCTGCATATCCCTTCGTAAATGCAGCTTTGTTCCTTCTAAATGCATGATCAGCAAGTAAAAACCTATGATGCGATTCAAACCACGATGCCTTCCCGCCAAATTTTAAAGTAAATACTTTTGTATCTTCCATACAAATAGGACAAGCTAATTTACCATGGGTGCCCCATCCTGACAACATCCCATAAGCGGTGAAATCATTAATGGTCCACATCAATGCAGCTCTCATCATAAAATTTTCTCTCCGAGCAATATCATATGTCAAGACACCATTCCGCAACCTCTTCAAATCGTCAATCAAAGGTTGTAAAAAAATATCAATACCAGTTGTAGGATTAGAAGGACCTGTTTTCACAATAGCTAAGAACATATAAGGTTTCGACATACACATATCAGGAGGAAGATTGTAAGGAGTAACAATAATCGGCCAACAAGAATAAGGAGTAGACGATGCTTGTATGTAAGACGTAAATCCATCTGAGGATAATCCAAGTCTTACATTGCGTGGATCTGACGCAAAATCAAAATGCATTTGATCAAACTTTTTCCATGCCTGACCATCAGACGAATGTTGCAACTCACCTGAATTTCTTCTATTCTCATAATGCCACATCATCTTTCCTGCAATTTGTATTGATGCAAACAATCTCTACAATCTTGATACAATAGGTAGGTAAAACATTGTTTTCCTTGGAATTGATTTCCCCCTACTTACCCTAGAGTTATTCCTTTGATGATACCTTGGTTGTTGACAAAACTTGCATTCAACTAAGTTAGCATCATTCATACCAAATTCATTATCATAATACAACATGCAACCTTTAACACAACAATCAATCTTTTTGACACCTAATCCTAACTTTGACACTAACCGTTTCACATCGTAATAACTTTCCGGCAAACCATCTCTAATAGGTGTTGCGTCTAGCATCATTTTAGTCATCAAATCCAAAGGTAAATCAGGAACATGAAATTGAGACTTTAGACCTAATAGTCTAATACACATAGATTACTTTGAGTTTGGAGATCCTTCAAACAACGGTTGATTTGTCTCTTTCAAAAGACCATAAAATCTCTGAGCTTTTTCATTCGGAAGTCCATCGGTATCGTCATATTGATCTTCATTGAATGACAAATTAATCCCAACAGCATCTGATATCATATTATTCATCGCCTCAAAGTGTTGATAGTTATAATAATCTATACCTAACAGGTTATTACTACTTGAAGGACCTATGTTATAATTCTCCACACATGTACTAGTATTAGGCGCTGCCGGAGACTCTTCCCCATGATTAGTCAAAATCCAGTAGTTAGACACAAATCCATCTGCATACAAATGCACTCTTATTTTATCTTCACTTTTAAATCGTCTACATCGACATAAACAACATGGACATCTCATTCCCCCTTCATCTTCGATAACTGTTTGCACTTCGCAAAATTGAGAAAGTCTTCAACCTTGTTAGCAAAACGTTTCTTCCAGAAAAATTCCTATCGTACATCCAATTACAGTCTATATCCATATATATATATATATGTTTATTCTGAAAATTAAATACATATATATATTATGTGCATATATATATATATATATATATATATATAAATTTTGACATATAATTTATATGTCAATTAGGGGAGCATGCATTTGCAAACAATATAATAAATTATATATATATATATATATATATATATATATATATATGTATATGTATTAAGACTAACAAAAAATATCAAGACTTAATTATAACTAAAAATAATAATATCATTAATTTTAATAATGTTTTTTTTAAAAAAAATAGTTATATTAAAATCAATATATTTTACATGTGTTTGAAACTTTTATTTATCATATATTATGTAAACAACATCATTCCTCACACACACACACACAGGAGTAATATATATAAGATTGGGTTGGTCCTTTGTGGCGGCCAAAGCAGCCACAATAAGCAACGACTATGTGTCATTTGTGTCGGCCAAAACGGTCAAATAAGCATGAATTTGTGGCGGTTTGGACGACCACAACTGACAACGTTCCTTTGGGCGTTTGTGGCAGCCTTCGCCGCCACAAAAGGTAATGGATATAAATATTTGTGGCGGCTTGGGCGGCTAGAAAAACAGTTTCCCCTTTATTCCTTTGTGGCGGCCTTTGCAGCAACAAAAGGTAACGGTCACAGGCGTTTGTGGCGGCCTATGCAGCCATTGACATGTCATTTCAGGCTTTTGTGGCGGACTTGCCCCTCACAAATTTTAGATTTTGTGGGTGCAAAAATCCTCATAAAAATATTAAAAATTGATGTGGAATTTGTGGCTGCTTAAGCCCTACGTTGTGATTTTGTGAGGGCTTAGGCAACCACAAATTCCACCTAAATTTTTAATAATTTGTGAGGGCTTTTTCAGCCACAAATAAAGACCAATTTCAATTTGTGAGGGCTTTTTCGGTCACTAATTTGTGAGAGTTTTTTTCGGCCACAAAATATTTATATAGTTGGCTACAAATTAAGGTTTTTCTTGTAGTGATTTCAATATGATTATTAGGCAAAGAAAAATAAAATGAGTACATTACGTAAATATTTAATCTTGTAAATATGCTAAAATTTTGATTATCGGGGGACTTGCTCAAAACTGTCATTTGGTATTCTTCTTGCACAATTAAGTTGTAACTCCTAAAGTTAGAAATAATCATTTAAATAAGATAATTTTATAAGGTGTGCAAAAAAAGAAAATTGTGAAGCAAGAGAAAATAAAATAGTGATCATTTGAAAAATATCTAGATGGATAAAGACAAATAAAGAAAATTAAAATTTAACCGATAAATGTCCGATAGTATTGAAAAATACATCAATTTAAAAAATAAAAAGTCAATAAAGATTGTGGAATTTTTAGATTGTCATTAGTTGCTTATATTCAAATTCAATTCAGTTATAACTTGTGTCACTCTATAATTATTAAAAGGTTTAAGAAATATAAATTTCATTACCAACATATATAATTTTTTGACACAATAGATGCAAATTTCTTTGAGTATATTGAGTTTGGAGGAAAGATATGGTTAAAAGAATAAAATTGAGTGAGATAAAATTTTGTTTTTTATGTATATTTTAATAACAACAGACTTTATAAAATAATTGATTAAGTTTTATGAATAGTGATCTATTAATGATTGCACTTGAGTTTTATTAAAAGAACATAAATTGCACAAGTGTACAAGTAAGAAGCCATTCACATCAACAAGTGCATAAATATCTACTCCATAATGAAAAATTCTGCAAAGGAATATATCATATATCAATCATTCAAGATAATAATTATTAGATCTTCAAGATAACATCTTCATGAAGATGTGTGAAGAAGAACATTTTAGTTCTGAAGCACATAGTGAAAATCTCACAGTTGTGAGGACTAGACTAACCCGAGTTGAGTGAACCAATATATATTTTATGTGTGATCTTTCTATCAGTTATCTTTAATTATTTGCACACATAAATCACATTTCATTATAAACTAATCTATTTTATTTACTTCTAACATATCTAGAACATTCTGGATATTCTGTTTTCAACCAAGATTGATATTGAGTTAATTAAAATTAAACACAAGAATGAAAATTTTAAAAAGGCCACAATTCAAACCCTAATTTCTTTTGATTGACATTGCTACTTCAAAATTGGTTATAGATCAATTTAATAGATGTTATTGATGTTGCAAATTTAGGTCCTCATAAGGATATTAATGTTTTTCTCCTAATCAAGTTAAGAAAATTGTTTATGAAGATTAAACTCAAAACCCTCAAGAAGTAGAACATATAGTGTCATAAATAATTGTGAGTAACAATAAATTATATTTGTTCTTCTTGAAAGAATCAATACGGACAATTATGAAACTCGTTGCTCATTATAATTTTTTAAAACTATATAAGATGAATGTCAATACAATATTTCTTAATGACAACATTAAAGAAACAATATAGTGCAAATGAAATGAAGCTTTATGTCATAAACACAAAGTAAATGATTGCAAAATAATGTAACTCATATTTGAGATGATACTACTCTCTTATAAAATAATTATCTTATGACTCAAATATGTTTTTGGTATTTGTAAATATGAATTATTTTGATTTTAGTCTTTAAATATTTTCTTTTATTCATATCCTTGCAATTTAAAATAAATTTTAAAAAAAGTCTTTATTAATTTTTTTTAATAAAAAATGATGAAGTGACAAATTTTTGCATGTTCCGACTATCAACGATGTTGACTATGTACAAATACTGGGTTCATTTCTTCAAAAAAGAACAATCTCCATCTTTCAACAAATACTTTATTAAAATAATAAATAAAATAAGTAAACATCTTCAAGAATCTTTTAAAACTATAACAAATGTACACGAAAAGTTTACTATAACAACAATAGATTAAGCCTTCAAAACCTATTGATTAATGGGGTTGATTTCCTGCTAAACGGTGTATAATGTTTTTCCTAAAACTAAACCTCAAACAATTGGATTTTAAACAAACTCTTTCTGTTAGTTTTATTCAAGCTCTCACCTACATGAAGAAGAATTTAGAAACAACCAAGCCTTATACCGTGCTGCCATCGCTGACGTTGAAGATATGCTAAGATGGAATAGTTGAATCTAACTTTAAGATGGATTTAGATGAGAGCAGAGTGATCCTTATTTCCAATTTAGAGGTTAAAATCAATGGAATTCAAGTTTCTGAGTGGGGCTTAAACCTAAATCCCCAAATATAGAACAACAAATCGAGCAACAATATAACATAAAGAAGAAGAAAAATGGTAAAAATATGTGGTTTGAGCCTTTCAAACTAATCGGGATGATAATTGTTTGACTGCGCTAGATTAAATATCTGAAGGTTGAAGAAAGCAATGCTCAAGAGATAGCATATTTGGGTTTTTTTTTCTTTCTTCAATGGGACTTTATTGATATAAAAATTTATTAATGAAATTGTTATTTAATTTTTCATAATAAAAAAAGCACAATCAGCATAATACTACAGTCAAACATGTGATAAATTAGCAAAAACAAACTGGCAACTCAACGTTTTTTATTAAAAATAAATAAATAAATAAATACTTTTATAAAACTTATTTAAAATTGTACAGATATAAATAAAAAATAAAAATAAAAAATTACAAGAATTAAAATCAAAACGACTCATATTTGTATAGACAAAAAATATATTTAAGTCTTATCTTATTTAGCTTTGAGATAACTATTGCAGATAATTGTGAGTATTATTAGGTTAGTGAGAGTTAGTTTATATTTCTAGTATAATGTATCAATTTTATTTTATTTAGTCAATTATAGTATTTGCTTGTTGTGCGAAACTTATATATATATCTTTAACGAAAGTTTAGCAATGAAAGATCTTGGAGACGTCTCTTTTTTTATTTGACATTATAATACTTAGAGATCTTCCTCATGATATCCTTGGATTATCACATGAGAGATATATCAATAAAGTTATAAGTAAATTCAACATTAAAGATAATAAATTAAGTGACATCTCAATCAGTAAAGGAGTATTATTTTAGTCTCAAATTTTACCAAATAGAAAATTTGAAAATTCAGAACCATTAGGTATTTCTACATGCTTTAGTTGTGGGGAGTCACGTATATACATATTTGGAAATAGCATATATATATATATATATATATATATATAGATGCAATTCATGTTTGAATTACTAACAAAGCAACTATAAGGATTATATTGATAGATGTTATGTTCACTAATAAGAGATCCGACGATTTGGAGATTATTAGTATATTCGACTTTGATATTTTAGATGTCTACATAAAATGACACCTTATCTTAGAAAATTGTTGATTTATTTATGTCACTTGGTTGCATATAGTTAAAAGTATTGAAAGAGCACTCAAATTATATTGTGACATAAATCAGCCGTATAATGTTTCAACAACAAAATTTTATAAAGTGTATTGATATAAATGTTATTGTTGTTGAAGAATAGAAAATATAGAGATATACTCTATGTTAGCTAACCCACTAATAAAGGCTTTAACACCTAAGATATTCTATATGGTTGTTCTCACTAAGGATGTCTTATATTAGTTGGAGTCTCTCCTCCTATATGTTTTATACTTTGGTTTTAAAATCGATATGGACTTTATGTTACAATTTTATGCTCTAATAAAGTTTATGAGGTTATCATTATTATAATTGTTTTGTATCGTACATGCAAATATTAATTTTGCACTAGAGGAACTTTAGTTTCATCTCACTAAATATTTTAGTTGGACCAATTGAAAATAGACATGATTTAGATATCACATTGCATGAAATTTTCATGCCATCCATCCCTATTGATCTATGTCATCAAGTATATTGATGTGGTGATCGTCAGAGTTTAGTCACATTGTATGTTACTAACGACAATCGCAATGGTTCCACTATTGATGTATGAGGTGGAACAAATTGTAAAGAAAAATCTAAAGATAAATAACATTTTGATGTGCATAAAAAGAGTTATGATATAATTATTACGATATATATATTGCTCAAGTGAGAGATTGTTGGAATATTTATATTTTATTATATTATATTCCAATAATATGATGTGGGCATATATTTTCTATTATAATCATATTAGCTAATTATCAATAAATGTCTTAATTTATTAGTGATCATATTGAGAATAAGACTAATTATATTTTTATTAGATAATTAATAAATAATTAACTAAATGATATGTGCCAAATTATGGGAGGATGTTAGATGTCCCATCTGGGAATGGGAATGTTGAGAACTGAATTGACTATCATCCTACATATACTGACACAATGTATATTGTCTCTTCTCCCCCATCTGAATAGTGCTTAGAGTATAAAGAGTTTAGGTTGAGGAAGAACCACAAAGTTAACGAGTACTTATCATCTGTCTCTCTTTTCATGATCAATGCTTAGAGAGAGTTTAAGTGTGCCAACCATAAGATGGTTAGTTATGAATTCAAATATTCCTTAAACCTTATCTTTATCTTTGATAAATCAACATGTCATATATCTTAAGGTTGTCAAGATTTAAGTTTAATTTTTTATGTTCCTATACATGAATGTTTATTTGGTTTTCCCACTAAAACATGATCTACTAGTAAATTAATTCCATCACTTATATGAGAAATTAGACAATTGAAGTTTCTATCTTTTGCAGGAAGTTGTTGATATAGACTACAAGGTATCAAAGCTATTTTTAAATATAAATATTTATTGATGTTTTATGAGATGTTCTATGTTGGTATATAAAGATATTCCAAGGTACTTAATATATACTATGTAGCCCTTTTGTTACACTGTTAAGCAAACTTTGTATATTAATTTGGTAATATCACATGTTAGAATGTCTTGCAAATCATCATTTGACGCATCCAACCTTTTGTTCAAGATTGAACTCTCTAGATATGGCACGGATGAGGAAAAATTATATTTACTTTATCTATGCTATTTGTCTTAGCATGAATTTTAGATTTAATAATTAGTATAATTCAGCTTGGTTTTCAATTAGATAAACTCTATAAATGTAGGTGTATGTTTTTTTATAGGTAAATGTTAATAAATATAGATGTATGTATCAATGTCTTTTAATGGCGTAGGTGTATGTACCATTATAATAGTTAAATCATACAAACAGGTAAACTTAACCATGAAATTGTCTTCATGATCTTAAATTCTTAAGCCTATGTAATAGAACATTGGTTTGAGTAGTAGATATTGTGATTATGTTTATGTGCCATTGTGTTTTTTTTCCCAATCATGCATGATTGCAATTTATGGAGTCATATTTGGTTGCAATGCAACACTTGTCCTTAATTATCTCGAGGTTCAAAATTTACTAATTTGTGTGATAGGATTATTTTACTTGAATAATTTTTATTGTATTACGTCTATGCTCTACACCTTGAATAAATTTGCGATCACATGCAAGTATACCAGCACAACATCTCATGCAGTCTTTTAATTTAATTTTTTTTATAACAATTTAATTATTATATATTTTTCTTTAATTTAACTTGTATTTAATTTTAAATAATAATGTGATAGCATGAATAGATGGCCTGCCCCTAGCTCTAAAAAATATCTATATTTTGCTATCAAAGGAATGCTTTCATTCCATTCCACCTACTTTTTTTAAAAAAGCAAAATGTTAATCCATTTGTATCTATATTTAATCTTTCCTTATCTATATCTACATTTATTCTTTGTAATCTTTCCTAAAAAATCTTTCAAAATGTTAATCCTCTAAAATATTTATATTTCAAAAAAATTCTTAAATCTTAAATTTTTTATATTTTCACAAATTAAATAGGGTTTAAGTTTTTAGAAAATTTTACTGTGACTATATAAATATTAATCATTCTATGTCATCGTATTATATGACACGTTATTTAAAACATGTCAAGTCGTAATTTTTTAATTTAAAAATCAAAATAAGACACAAAACTGTTATATTTTAAAATAGATGATCAATTTTATGAACCAATAAAAAATAAAGAGATTAAAATTACAATTAAGTATAGTTTTTATATAGACTAAAATATATATTCACTCTCAATATAATAGTAATTTTTTTTTAATTTAAAATATAAAACAAAGACTCATTTTATTGTTTAAGAAAATCTTGACACTCAATTTAGTATTTGAAAAAAATAAAGATAACATTAGCCCCAAAAAATCAAACCGAGTCAACTTAATTCTACATTTTTTACACTTTATTTGATGGAAGAAAAAAAGAAAAAAGTGAAATGAAGAGAAAATGAATTAAAAATAAATTAACTATTTAATAGTTTGATATAAGAAAAAATAATAAAAAAATTATGTCCCTATAAAATGGCATAAATATTTTTAAGAAAAAAAATTTAATTTGGTTAAAAGAATAAAAATGAATATTATAAAAGGAATGATTTAAGTTATATACAACAATAAATTTTTTTTAGTCAATTACAATCTTTATAACTTTATTAAAAGTTATTATAACTTTATTTAAAAGTTATGTTAAAAAGAAAAAATAAATATATAAATTAATTTCTAAAATTGTAAAAATTGATCAAATCAATTAATCAATAAATTTTATGAATTAACGAATAGATCATTGATATTATAGAAAATCGATGAAAGTAGTCTTGTGTAAACCTTTAACTTAAATATTTTGACATAAATAACATTTTAATGTAGCACATCGTTGAACAAATGCTTGATAAAGAAAATGATGGAAGCAGCACGTGAGAAGAAGGAAAAGGAAGAACAAATAAACCAACAAATCACGACGTTCGGTCTTAAAACGCTAGGATTAATACCATTACTGCAGGCGTAGAAAATTAAGCTAACCACTGCGTGTGTGTTCGTTAGATATATAAATCGATAATACAAAAACAATACATTCTTTCAATCCAACATTATTTTTTTTTCCTCTCTCAATTCCCACTTTCACACACAACCAAACACCAGAAATGGACTTTCACAAGATTAGCGTTGCTAATCCCATCGTCGAAATGGACGGTATGTTTTCATCTATTTTTCTATGTTTCGGAGTTGTTGATTACAATTTTGATTTTCATTCTAGAATTGATTTTAACTTCAACCTATGATTTCTAATTATTGTTCAACTCATATGTATCTTGTGAATTAGTTGAGGTTTACTGTGCCTGGTGGTTAATATGTGTATCTGAACAGAAATCATCATTTCGTTGATTTTCAATTTCTTTCTCCGAGTAATCAATCTTTGATTGTTTTCCACATGCAGGAGATGAAATGACTAGAGTAATTTGGAGAATGATAAAAGATAAGGTAGTTATGTGATTTTTTCTTGCACTATATTTATTGAATCAGACATGCTTATTGATAGGAGATGTGGTTTGGTACAGAAGAGAAGATTGAGGGAAGAGTGAAATTGCTATTTGATTGAATGAGTAAAAATGTTATTATATTAAGCAGGAATTAACAAACTAGTTACTACTAATCTAACTATCAACATACTTATCTCCAACTAACTATATCTCTAATACTTTTTATTTTTTGTATTTTTACATTTTGCAGCTTATTCTCCCTTTTCTGGAGCTGGATATTAAGTATTTTGACCTTGGCCTTCCTCATCGAGATGCCACTGATGATAGAGTTACTATTGAAAGTGCCGAAGCTACACTAAAGTATGTGCTCTAGTATTTTCCACATTTGCTTTCGTCTTGGTCTTTAGATTGTGTATCATTTGTCGTTGCCATAAATGTCTCATTCTTCTTGTTTTTCCTTCATTTTTTATTTATTATTATTGTTATGATCAAGAGTTAGAACACAGTTAAATTTTAAAAGGAAGATCCACGTCTATCTTGTTTATTTCTTAATCGAAAATTAGGTTGCAGGATTCAATGCATAGTCAGGCTTACCCTTCACATGTTTAGATTTCAGCTAAGATATTACTACGTTTATCTGGAGATGTTTTTTCTTTTATTCAAAATTGCCATGAAATTCTGAGAAGAGAGTATACATGTAAGATATTACTATGTTGTATAAATATACTCCTGGAACATAAATGTTGGAAATGATTGTTCTTGAGAATGTCATACATACTCAAGAGTGTATTTATATTAAAATGAAACAAATATCATCTTAATGGTTTAAATGTTGTTTTTCATTCTGCTGTGCATCTGTTTCTTAGAAGAGGATAAGCAAACTAGAATTGTAATGCCCTCTGATTATAGTTAGTGACAAAATAATACAATTTAAATGGAGTTGATGAGTAAATATTAAATAATAAATATGCTCTATATTGTACATACATTGCTGTAGAATACTGTTAGAAGATCAATATTAGAAGGAAAAAAAGAATGCAAAATAAGATATATTGATAAATTTGGTTTATGTTGAAATATCAACTACTTAAATAGACTGAATTTATTTTTGTTTTGGCTGTTATAATTTTTCAAGTTCTGTGGAGCTGCAAGGGTTTTGGTCCATGTCTCCCCTTGTGTTTCATTTGCATTCTTTCTTTTTTAACAATAATCTTTGGTATGCTGCAAATGCAACTGATTAATGCTAGCTAAGGTGCTAGCCTAGTTGAGATGTCAATTATCAAATTTATGCCTCTGCTTACCATTCTCGGGGATAAATAAGAGTTCTGAGGATTAAAGAAGCTGATAGAAACCAGAATTTTATTGACTAGAATTGATGAGCTCTGAAGAGCTTACAATCCTGGAAATATGAAAATGCAGAAAAAGAACTAAACCAGAGTTCTAAGAACTCCTAAACCATAGCAGAATTGCTCCTAAGCAGAGACAAAATTCCCCTAATTGTTTCTTAGAATATTTTCTGAATATCTTTCCCTCTTCCTATTCCCTCATTCTTATAACATAAAATAAATGACATTATTAATTAACTTTTATTCCTTTCGTTCATCCTTCTTGAAACTGAATGTCTTTCCCACTTCCCCTCTTTAATGGAATATCAGTAGAATAAGAGACATTGTTACTAGCTTTTATTCCCTCCATCCATCATTCTTGAAACTAAATGTGCGTGAAGTGTGTGACTTGGTTGAGTGGGCCCCACTCTTTGGACCCTCATTTCTCTTAATTTGCTGTGTTCTATCATTGCCATCAGCTTCAAAATGAACCTTGTCCTCAAGGCTACATTAAGACATTGATTCTGTAGCAGACTTCCAAGTTCCTAGCTGATGGTTTCCTTATTCCCTTCCCATGTTATGATTTTTCTTGGCCTTAGTATATTCGTGGTAACAACGTAAAGTTCTTTTTCTTGATTGATTCTCCAATTCTCCGGATTTTGACACTGCAGCTTCACAGTTTTCCCCTTCCAGTCCAAGCAAATTGCCATTTCTTCCCAATCAAATAACACCTTGCCTAACTTATGCAGCCAAGCCACTCCCAAAATCATGTCCTCACCTTGTAATTCCACTATGTAAGCTTCAGCAGTGGTCTGGAACCTTCCAATTTGAATGTCAAACTTCCCCCACTTCTCTGTTATGGCCACACGGGAACTGTTTCCAAATTTTGCGTTCGTAACCGGGATCTGTTCTACTGGAAGCTGCAGAACTGCAACCATTTGAGGAGTCACAAAATTGTGGGTAGCACTAGTGTCCACCATCATTGTGACCTGTATGTCCTTCACGATACCTTCCAAACGTAGGGGAAAAGGGAACCAATTTCGAGCTCTGCCTTCCTCTGCTATTCTGAACAACATCGCGGAGTTGCATCTTACTGCAGCGTCTTCCTCCCCTTCCTTCAATTTGATAGCTAGGACTTCACCGACATCGTCTTTCACTTCATCATCTCCCAGAATTACCAAACGCAATTGTTTTTCAGCACACTGATGAAGAGGATGAAACCTTTCCCCACATCAAAAACAGAGGCCTCGCGCCTTACGATCCATTACTTCAGAATATGGAAAATGCTTAGTTCCCCGAATGCGATTTTCGTGGTTCCCCCGTCGCTCCTCATTGCCATTTGTTTGTTTTGGTTCTGATTAAGGTTGCCTCCTTGCATGCCCAATTCCGGGTTAGGATTTGACCCAGTTAGAGTATTTCTGGACTGGGTTCCCCCACTTGGCCGTTAACTCGTAAAAACCCAGTCCAGACCCATTTCTATTAGTAAGCCCATTACTTCCTTCTCTTCCCCTTTTCCAGTTTCGCGAACGACCTCCACCACCGATTCCTCTGTAATTCAACACGCCTCAACTCTGTTTCAACATCACGAGCCAATTTCATCGCCTCCACACGTGTCTTAGGGTTAAAGGTCCTTACTCGCAAACATACCTAATGGTTGGAGGCCACCCAAAAAATACCCAAGGTATTGTTCTTCAGGGAGACGCATAACCTGGAAAGAGAAATATTTGAAATCTGAATTGTACTCTTCCACATCTCCAATTTGTTGAAGATCTTTCAATTCTTCAAATGGATTATCACTCTTTCTTCCTCCATATCTCTCAATCAGCACTTCCTTCAATTTTAACCATGTGAGGTCATCCTCCGTTTCACATAGAAGATTAAACCAATGAATCGTTGCTCCCTCCATGCTAATTTTCGCCAAACGAACCTTCACATCTTCAGATATTCCCTGTACCTCAAAATACGTCTCTGCTCGCATGATCTACCCCACTGGATTGTCACCATCAAATGACGGCAACTCCACCTTATTCACTGCCATCTTGTATTCCGTAATTGGCTCCTCGGTTATCTGCGATATCCCAGGTGTAGGCTGATTCAACAGTTTTGCAAACTCTGTCAAAATAGCATGATGAAATTCATCCAAGGTTTGACGCACTGGACCTTCCATCTCAACCATTCTTATTTCCAAAGCCTCAACTTTGTAAGACGTTTTCGGTAGCATTCGATTTCGCTAGCTTCTATCTCTATCCGGCAGGTCGGACCAATGATAGAAACCAAAATTTTATTGACTAGAATTGATGAGCTCTGAAGCTCTTACAATGCTGGAAATATGAAAATGCAGAAAAAAGAACTAAACTAGAGTTCTAAGAAAGTACTCCTAAACCAAAGCAGAATTGCTCCTAACCAGAGAAAGAATTCCCCTAATTGTTTCTAAGAATATTTTCTGAATATCTTTCCCTCTTTCTATTCTCTCATTCTTATAACATAAAATAAATGACATTATTAATGAGCTTTTATTCCTTTCATTCATCTTTCTTGAAACTAAATGTGTGTGAAGTGTGTGACTTGGTTGAAAGGGCCCCACTCTTTGAGCCCTCATTCCTCTTAATTTGCAGTGTTCTATCAGAAGCTTTCAATGTTTTTCATTTATGTATTAATTATTAAGCTATGTTTTCTTACGCAAGGCCTCCTAATATCACTACGTGGTTTATTTTCCTTTCGTTGTAGGTATAATGTAGCTATCAAATGTGCAACTATTACTCCAGGTATTCATAATTGTTCTTATTTGGAAATTGGAATGATTTCCATGTCATGTTAACATCATTTCGTGTACAGTCTACCATTTTGCCCATGTGTTAATTGAAATTCACATATGGGGTTTTCTTTTTCATAGATGAAGACCGTGTCAAGGAATTTAACCTAAAACAAATGTGGAAGAGCCCAAATGGGACAATCCGGAACATTTTAAATGGTAATTAAATTTTCTGATGCTTTTCACAATGCGGTTTTATGTTCAGAGTTTTTAACTGACATCGATGAAACGATCACTCTATATCCTTACAGGTACAGTTTTTAGAGAGCCAATTATCTGTAGAAACATTCCTCGACTTGTTTCAGGTTCGTAATTTTTTTAACTTATTTGATATCTTAATTTTGCTTTATGATAGCAAGTGTTAATTACTGGCTATTGGTTAGGCTGGACGAAGCCAATATGCATCGGAAGACATGCTTTTGGCGACCAATATCGGGCAACTGATGCAGTTATAAAAGGCCCAGGAAAGCTAAAATTGGTGTTCGGTAATGTCAATATCCAATCAGTTGTTTCTCATGATTCAAGTACTTGGCATATACAATCTTGATGCAGTTGCAAGATTGCTCAACTAAAGCCGATATCAATTTCTAAAAGACTAAAAAGTTTGAGGTCTATAAATTTGAAGTATCTTACAAAATTTAATTGCGTTATACAGCACCAGACTGGCCCGAAGAAACTAAAGAGCTAGAGGTGTATAACTTCACTGGTGCTGGAGGTGTAGCTTTGTCCATGTATAATACTGATGAGGTTTGCATCTAATCAATGCTTTTTATTAATATTTTCTCTTTAAAAATTATTTTAACTAAACTTGCAATAACAAATTATGTGATATTTGGTCTTGAAACAGTCCATTCGAGCTTTTGCTGAAGCTTCAATGAACATTGCTCACGAGAAAAGATGGCCTCTCTATCTTAGCACTAAAAATACCATTCTAAAGAAATATGATGGAAGGTATGCTTGTCTATTTTCTGTTCATTCTTCTTTATATTTCACGACTCTTCAATTCTAAATGAGATACCATGATAATTGTAGTTATAAGACCCCCAAGCACATTTCTAACTCTTTGCTTTTGTGAAGATTCAAGGATATATTCCAGGAAGTTTATGACACGCAGTGGAGTCACAAGTTTAAAGCTGCAGGAATATGGTTAGAAGAATTGCTTGTCATGCTAGTAATTTTTTTTTCATAAGTAGATTGGTAATTCACACTCTTGATTCTTAGGTATGAACACCGTCTTATAGATGATATGGTTGCGTATGCTCTTAAAAGTGATGGAGGTTACGTATGGGCCTGCAAGAATTATGATGGGGATGTGCAGAGTGATTTCTTAGCTCAAGGTAGGTATCTATATGCTCTTATCTCATACACTTATCTGTTTAGTTCTGGTGTTTCTTGTTTTCATTCCACTGGTAAAATAAATTATAAAGAAGACACTATGGATGTTTTTGGAAATGCATATTAAATATTTTTAAAATTCTGGAAATTTTCAAAATATTATTTTAGTGTTCTTGAAAATAAAAAATCCATAAAATGTCATTCCAACCACCACATACAAAGTGAAATTGAAAATGTTGTTAGAATAGGGTCCTTGGTTTTTAGTTCTTGAAAGTTTTGTTGTTTTTGTTAAGAAAGTGGATGGCCAAGGTTTAGCGTGTCATATTTCTCAATATGATCTGAAAAATAGTTTCCATTGAACAGGATTTGGTTCTCTTGGCTTGATGACATCAATACTGGTATTACTTTTCTAACCCCTTGCATCATTTTGCTTTTTCTTTCATACGTATCCTTTATTTTGTTTATGTCTGTCCTTTTGTCGGTTACATCTCTAGCATGGATGTTCAATCAAGTAGCTAAAATTTGCAACAGGTTTGCCCGGATGGGAAAACCATTGAAGCAGAGGCAGCCCATGGCACTGTTACCCGTCATTTTCGGATCCATCAGAAGGGAGGTGAAACCAGTACAAACAGTATTGCTTCAATTTTTGCCTGGTCACAAGGTCTTGCACATAGGTAAGCATTGAAATTAAAACTCATACAATTTTTTTCGGCATACTGTAATCCATAGAATTTGATTTTTTTTTTCCATTGTAGTTTTAGCTAATAATAATACAGATGGTGGGTTGAGTAGTTTAAGGGGCTGAATATTTGTGTTTTTTTTAAGAAAGAAGTGTATTTTTTATTAATTTATTTTACTATTTTAGATAAACATTTTTGATGAAAAGAAAAATCTTATAAGATATTTTGTTGTTCTTCACTTCTCATAATATAATGGAAGTAGCTTCATGAATAAAGTATAAATGAAGGACCCATTTGTTTGGGCTTTGAAGAATAAAAATTAACGGAAAGGTCTAATTTTATATCAGAATTAGAAAGTTTTTTTGAAAGAAGTAAATACGTAAAATATTTTCCTCACAAATTCTAGTTTGTTTTGTGTGTATAAACTTTGCAAAAAAGTTCTGATATCATTTTCTTTAAAACTTTCCTACAATAAGGCAGTTCTTATAGGATAGATATGTTTGGTTTGAGATATTTTTTGCTAATAAAAAGTGTCACTTTTTTATTATATTTTGTTTTTGGTAATAAAAAGTGTCACTATTCTTCTTGGAGAAACAAGAGTGGAAATAAATGGGAGGTTAGAGACTTGGTAACAAGCTTTAGAAGTTTATGATTTTCATTTGAGTATAAGTAACAGAGTTATATATAGAATGTAAATTTTGGAAAAGACAAGCACACATAGTTTAGAGGTGATAGTCGGAGACCCTAACATACAACAAGTCACAATTAAATATCTTTGGCCCAAGTAGGGTGGATGAAATTGAGGAGGGTCTTAGGTGTTTTAAGTGATAAAATAGTGCCATTGAAGATAAAGGGAAAGTTTTATCCCACATTTGTAAAACCAACGATGTTACATGACACAAAATGTTGGGTGGTAAAATGCCAACATGAAAGTCAACTCAGTGTATAGAGATGAGAATACTATGATGGATGTATGCTAATACTAGATGAGATAAGATTAGGAGTGATAGCATCAGAGAGAAATAAAGTTAGGGTGACACATGTTGTAGAAAAAATGAAGGAACATTGACTTTGGTGGTTTGGGAATGTGTAGGGGAGACCGTAAATTCTGTACTAAGAAGGGTAGATCAAACAGAGGGTAGCCCAATTGTTAAAGGTAGAGGAAGACTAGGAAAAACTATAGGAGAAACTATTGAGAAAGATCTAGAAGTCAAAGATTTTGATGAAGATATAATATATGATATAGCATTATAGCGTCGTTTGATCCATGTAGCCAACTCTACTCAGTGGGATAAGATAAAGTTTGGTGGTGGTGTTTCTATATTTTTTTATATTTGTACATAAAACAAACTAAAAGCCGAGTTGTACTTTTTGTAAATATTAATGAAAACAAAGATGAAGACCATATGATAAAATAAAAGTGTGTTTTATTTTAAAGCTTTTTAAAACACCCTATTTTTTGCAGGGCAAAGTTGGATGGGAATGCTAGACTGTTGGACTTCACGGAGAAACTAGAAGCATCTTGCATTGGAACAGTAGAATTGGGAAAAATGACAAAGGATCTTGCACTTCTTATTCACGGACCCAAGTAACTTTTGGCCCTAGGATAGTTCTTTAAGAATGCTAACTATTCCTTTTGCTATTTATGTATAACAAATTAAAACTACTTGCTCTTTGTTTTGTTGTAGGGTTTCTAGGTCTCATTATTTAAATACTGAAGAGTTCATTGATGCTGTTGCCGAGGAGCTGAGAACAAGATTAACCACAAAAGCAAAGCTGTAAAGTTCAACAGTTTCTTTGAGTCTACTTAATGATATGAGATTGGACTATTACTTGGGTTATAAGCATTTACTGTGCTGAGTTTTGAATTTGGAGTATGTTTGTTTGAATAAAAAATGGAAGTTGAGTGGAGAGAATTTAGGCAGAATAAATCCAACTAGTCAAGGGACTTCCTAGGGGCCCAACTCTACCCAACTCGCGTTTCTAAATACCACACGAGGCCCAAAATATACTTTTGGATGAAAAAATAACTAACTGTTTTTGTCCTGATGTATACTCTTGGACGACATAAAAACTAAATTTTTTTGAATGTGTTTTTCTGAAGTGACTTTAGGGGGTGGGGAAAGTTGGGGCCCTTCCTAAATTGGACTGTTCCACCCGCTACAGATAGGAAAGATTGGTATTCACAAAAAGTTCATTGGCTTGGTAGAACATCAACTGATTTTGAATTTTCCAAGCCATAAAAGGGAGGGACTATTAGTGTAACATCCTCCTCAAGTTGAGAAGCTACATATTCTCTATCTTATATTCTCTTGTCATAGATATTGTCATATTAAAATATTTTTGGTGAAAATGATTACAGAAGCAAAGCATTATATGAATTTTTGTCCTTTTCTGTAGAATATGAAAATTGTTAGTAGAATATGAAAATTGGTATATTGCTGAAGTTGTATTAGTAGAGATCTAGAGGAAGAACATAAACAAGGATTAAAATAGGGGGAAAATTTAGGGCATCATTCTTACCTTTTCATCTTGTGCTTTCATAGAGGGTTTGAGTCTAGGATTTTTGATTAAGGGTATTACGAAAATTTAAGGGATTTTTCTCATTGAATAGTTTTAGTGATGTGTTTTCTTACTTCCTTTGATTTTACGCTGAAGGCTGAACCTTGTGTGTTTTTGGAATAATGTTTATACCTGTTAGTTACATGCATGTTCTTGTTGTGGTTAAGGAAAGTGTGCTCTTGAATGTGCTCAAAGGCAATAGTTTTGATAAATATTAAATAGTTGGAGTGAATTAAAGAATTAATAAAGGAACAATATTAAATTCTTCCACAACATGATAGGATAAAAAGTCATTATTCTTGTCTCGGATAAAATTATAATGCTGAAACAATAATAGGTAATGGTAATATTTTTTGCATGGTCAAATTAAAAAAATATTATTATTTGACATCTGAAACGTGATTTGTGTGGATGATAGGATGGGTTAATCTAGGTCTAGGAAGTCTCTTTGGAGATGAACTGTTCCTTCACAAAATATATATGAAATTCCAAAAGCTTCTTTCAAACATGAAGAATTGGATTTTGAGACCGAATTGCAGTACTCACATTGTCTCATAGGAGAGTAGGGACACTGTAAGAGGCTTCGAGTTTTGTGAGCAAGGACTGTATCCGTATTACTCCAGCTTTGGTATTGGTCATGCTGCAATATTCAGCCTTTGTGCTGGAACGAGCAACCAATGATTAATTCTTGGTGCACCATTAAATCAAATTTAGGCAAAGGAAGATGCACAAGTCTCAAGTTGATCTCTTGTCATCAGGGTTTGACGGTTTGTGTCACAATAGACACTTGTGGAGAATGGAGAGTTAGGTTGTCCTAGTTGAAAGAATAAGCCATGCTTAATTGATCCTTTATGTTAGGTAAAGCCACATTGGAGGAGATATGACATAAGATGAATATGAATCAATTTAAGATAATCCACCTGAGTTACGTTTCAAATGTCAAGTGATGAACATGATGGAAGTGAGTTAAGAGTGCATAACTACATTAAATATGACATAAGCAAGTGTTTATATGTGAAAGACACCACTCACCATATATTTAATAGGATTGAGTTTCATTCAACCAAAATTTTAAAACCTATTTTTTTCCAACTTCTTCTATTAGGAGCTATCATGTGCCTGCTCTTTGTTCCAAGCCTCTAAAATAATGTTAACATTATTTTTCTACTTTCTAATATAACAGTCAAAAATGGTGTTGTTGATAATATGGTTGGGGTGTCATGGCTATTCTATGTGAAATTCAATATAGTCCCTTAAAGAATCCACAACTAGGTTCTCAGAATTCAAAAATCATAACACATTAATTTCTTTGTCAGAGACTATTTTGAGTGTTTAAAATTTGGTAGACTAATATCTCCCGAATGGGTAATTTTGTGATACTATCTTTAGATTTTTTATAGGGATTAAATTAATGTTTAACATTTTTTTCTTAAAAACTAAAATGAGTATTCTGTCTTTTTGAAAGTCAAATTTAAAAATGAATTTATAATTAACTTTGTCTCTTGTGTGCTACATCTTTTTGTTAATGTCCAATTCAAGATACAAAACCGAACCGGATCGATCGGTTCAACGGCTCCAACTGAGAACTAAATCTAATTCCGGGTCAAATTAGAGACTAAAATCGGCCGGCAAAATAACCGGAAATAATAATATGAAAACACCGGTGAATAAATGCTAAAACTGGTTGGAAAACTGCGCAAGTGTGATTTTTGTTGTCAACTTTTCTATTTTAATACTATATTGCTTCTAGTAATAATTCTTTTTGGTTTGCAATTGTATGCCATTCGGTTTTATTTTTTTATTTTCGTTTGGTTAAGTAACAATCATGTCAATTTTGATTAATTTGTTCAAAGACTATCGTTGTTCTACTTAATCCATTTCAACTTTTTATTTTTCATTTTTTTATCATTGCATCAATGGATTTAAACCATAATAAGTATATCTATAACATTTAACAAAAAAAGAGAGACAAAATCAAAGAAATTCACATTAACATTAAATATTGCTACAAAAAATATTAATATTGCACTCATAAAGATGTATTATATTTAAATAAATACTATTTAAAAATATAAAAATTACATATTTGAGTATAACATTTATATTTAAATACTATCGGTCGCAACATGATTCAACTCTGGACGAATTTTTAAGCCTTGAATCTCTTCATGTACTAGTCAATGTCGGATTCATTTTTGATTACCTTGGTCCTATTTGACTACTATGGCCATTTGACATGTTGCAGTGTGGTCTTTATGGTTGATAAGGAATGAGATTGTTATTAATAATAGAAAGTTAATATAATTACCATCATGGAATTGATTAAATTCAGATTGTGTTATCGTTTTTTAAAAATTGAGGAAGAAAAAATTATTATTAATAATGGTAATATTAATGATCAATCTTAGAGATTTGAGTTTTGTCATTTGAAATTACAATGGGAAACTGTTACACTGAGATGACACCTAAGAGACAAATCAGAACAAATCAGATTGTTGTCCTGATTTTCTTCATATGCCACATGATCTCCATTAACTTTTTCATCCTTGTGTAATAGCTCACTTCTCTGGATTTCTGTTGGTTGATTAAAATTTGAATTTTTTCTTGTGAAAGAGTTAAGAGTATTGCTTATACTCATTAAATAACATTCATTTTGTGTGTCAAAAATATATAACAAATATTCTGAAAAAAAAGATACTGCTTAGAACAATATTAAAGACACTGAAAACATACTTTAGAAGGAAAATAATTTTTTGAATGAATTTACATGTATGTGTTAACAATGATCATTAGTTCTCTGATATGCCTTCAAGGAGGAAGTGACACTTTTGTACAATAAATTTTGCTAGAACAAGTATATGTATTTTTCTGCTAAAAATACTCAAAATCTACATAAGAATCAGTAGCATTTTTGCTTTTTGTATCACTAGCAGCAGCATCTGCTATCTTCTTATCAACTGGTGGTGGCGCTGTCTCTTTTTTAGCATACTTTGAAAAGTCTATGACATCTGGAATATGTGGTGGTGATGCACTTCTAACTAGAGCCCAATTCACCCCTTCAAAAAATGGATGTTGTTTTATTTCGGTTGCGCCTCTTTTATAAGCAATTCTTTTCTGAGGTTCTTTCACAAGCAATCCTCTAATAAGATCGCGTGCCACGGTACTAATTTGAGGACTATCTGGAAACCTCAGTGGTTGTCCAACAACATTGAAAAGTGTTGCTTTGTATCCTGCACCTTTAAAAGGTGTTGCTCCATGTAACAATTCATACAAGAAGATTCCAAAAGTCCACCAATCTACTGCACTACCATGTCCTTCTCCTTTGACTATTTCAGGAGCTAGATACTCATGTGTTCCTACAAATGACATTGATCTCACATTTGTTGGTTCTGCCATTAGTTCTGGAAGGCGGTTTCCGTTAACCAATAGGCCAAAGTCTGATTTTGCCTTTCGATTCTTCTTCGAAGGCAAAATGCGAGGGAAAAAGCTTGATGATGTCTGAGCAGTACCAACTGCTTGGTCATCATTAAACACACCTCCAGAATCACTACCGTTTCCGCTGTTTCCTACATTTGTAGAGGATGACTTGACAAGTGTAGGATTGACGGAGCAGCGAAGCGATAAATCGAAATCCGAGAGCATGATATGCCCTTCGTCCCTAACTAAAAGATTCTCTGGCTTTAAGTCTCTGTATACAATGCCAAGCATGTGCAGGTACTCAAGAGCTAACAAAACCTCTGAAGCATAGAACCTATCACAAGAGATTTGAATGTAAGATTCTTGATCTACAAACTGTGTTCATAAAGGTTAAATCAAATGGCTAACAGAAGTCATGCCAGTGGTTTAAGTTAAAAACAAAACAAAACAAATCATTTATAAATGGAAAAAGTTCGAATGTATGAGTCGATCACCAAATTAGTCTTTGAAATTGTCAAGTAAGACAATTTAGTTCTTGAAATTGATATAACTCTAAAATGATCCATGAAAATGAAATATTCGATCATATTAGTTCACTTGAGATCACATTTTTTGGATAAACCAAGGTATTATCTACACGGAACTACATAGACTAATCCTTTGAGGTAGCTGAGATCTATTTAAGAGGTTGACTTCTCTCGACATGTGTTTTTGTATATGCATCGGTTATGTATCGATCTCCAAGCCATATAGTTAAGGGACTCAAAAGAACAAAATTGACCGACTCAAGAACTAATGTGATTGAGGATATTCAATTTTATAGATAACTTTGCAAATTCGTTAATATTTTGGACCAGGTTGCATAACGCCTACAATTTTAAGGACTAAATTGACGATTCACTTGTATGAAGTTAATCTCAGGTTGTTAAAATCAATTCAGTCATGCAATATGAGGACAAACTTAATAGATCATCATCAACTTATATGAAGTTACAGTGACTTCTAAATGTCTTGTGAAGTATATGCAGAAAAATGGAAGAACAGAAGAGAAAATGCAACAAACAGATTCAACTAACCTTGCAGCTTCTTCAGTGAAACACTTATTCGGCTGTTTCTGTCGAAGCGAATGAAGATCGCCACCACTACAGTACTCCATTACAAGACAGTAAAACTTGTCAGTTTCAAAGTAAGAATACAAAGTAGGCAAAAAAGGGTGATCAAGAAGTCCAAGAATCTCCCTTTCTGTCTGTGATCTAAGAAGCTTGTTTCTACTTATAAGAGCAGCCTTATCCATTACTTTCATAGCAAAATGAGCATCAGTTCCTTTAAGTTCCACAAGGTACACACTTCCAATGTCTCCGTAACCGATACGCTTAAGAAGCCTAAAATGGCTTAGATTAAGAGGACCAGCTTTGGAAACCATGTTAATTGCGTCCCACCTTACATCACCACCAGTATGTGGCCTAATGTGTGAACAACTTGTACTCTCTAAACTGTCGCTGCGTGAGCTAGTTCCGCTTCCTGTGCCGTGATTGTTCGCCTTTGTATGAGTAGGCATACCCTTTGAAACTCCTGTTGGTAATCCTGGTGATGGAGTTGCAGGTTCAGAATTTGAAGGCATCCTTGTTCTTGGACTTTGTCTTGAAGTATTGTTATCAGAAATGTTTTTGCTTGGTGGATTTAGTTTCTGTGGTCTATTTTTTTTTGCAAATTTTTCTTCACTTGCTGAATCTTCCAATGTGCATGCATATTTTTCTTCTCGATTTACATTTTTTGGATGAGTTGGTGAATTGTTTCCTGAATTTGGATAACTGTGAACATTATGATGTATCTCAAGAGGTTCTTCTGTTATTTTGTGATTCATCTGCATTTATGATGAAACAAAGTTTTGATCAAATTTTCACAATCATGAAATTTGCACCAGGACGAGTCAAAGTACCAAAGTTCAAACTGCGGTCACAGAAAATAGTAACATAACATTTTGCTGATAAAAAAATGAATAATTTGCAGAAACTCATTCCAAAAGAATTATTTATTATCATATTTTTTTCTTAAGAAAACATGAATTTATTGTGTTTGATTATGATAAGCAATTATGCATGTGTAGAGTGACTAACAATGATGAAACTCTTACCTCTGGTAAATCAGGCATTTTGACAGGCTTTGACACAATGAATGTGCAACACAATGACACTCCTTAAGAGAATTTCTGGAAGAAAAAAAAATGAAATTTGGTTATGATGAAGAGATGAATTGTTTGTACAAAACATGAGAATGATGATTTCATGATTTTAACATGATTCAAACAGAGTCATATATATATTTATTATAAGAAGCTAAAATTACTAACATCTTGCTTTGTGTCTCTTAATGTGAAACAACAATTGTATCAATAAACTTATACAAAATGTAATTTAATTTCTTCTTGTGAAAAAATATGTACAAATTAATAGAGAAAATTAGGCCTTATTGTTGAACATGCATGATGCCATGATATAAAAAGTCAAGAGTATAAAGAACCAAAAACTTAATTCATGGTTTCCACGTTATGGAATCTAATGTAGACAAAGTCAGAATTCAAGTATAGTTATAACAAATCAAATTTTTTTAAGCAAATATTTTGACATGTAAAAGTCTAGAGAAAAAATATAACAAAAACATGGAGACATACACCAAATCATTATTGGTATATATAAAAATGATATGTTAACAATTTATATATTAGATATATGTTGAAGATTGATGTGACAAGAAAATGTATACAACAAACAAACCTGAAAGTTAGAAATTGCATTAATTAATCCTGATTACTCTTGAGGCTATGTAATGTAAGAGCTAATAACAACAATGGTTGAGGTGCATGGTGAATGAATATAACAAATTAAATTTATTTTCAAGTAAAAAAAAGAGAGAGAAATTATGTAGAAGATGGAAAAGAAGAAAAGGGTTGTTTGATTTAGGAAGGAAATGACATGTGGATATTGAAAATGAGCTGGTTGTTAATTGGAACACAACCTATCAACAAAAAAACACTTGAGAGATGATGATATCTTGTGTGAGAGGAAATTGTGGAACAAGAGGTAGAAGATAGCACCATAACCACAATTAGGAAAACCAAAATATTTATATATAGAAAATTGTAAATAAAAACTATATGAAAATTAATTTGTTTTTATTAAGTATAGAGTGATTTACAGATTAGCATGATGGATAATTTTGAGAGTGTGAGAGAGAGAGAATAGAGGAAATGGTCACAGATATGAAAAAAGAATGGATAGGCGTCATATTCTCTTTGAAATGAAATGGAGGTTTAATTGTCTCCATCTCATATCTGCCTACTCCTAATGTGTCCTTAAATTGACATCATGTTATGTTGTCACCCCCATAGCTTAGAGCTATATCATGTATACATGTCATTATTTATTTTTTCATGTATTCTTTGTTTGCATTATAAGTTTAATTGATATGTACTTAGAAGTCTAATGATAAAGTTTTATTAATTTAATATATAAATATATGTCATGATGATATTTTTTTAAAAATTTAGCTCTGTCAAAATTGATGTCATTTAATAAAACAGTATAATTTTTTAATAGAAGACATTAACCTTGGCATATTTTAATGACATACTAAATAATTAAGCTTCGTCTTCTCTTTTTAGTTCACTATGTTTAGGGTTCATTTTATACTAATTCTATTTTTGAGTTTAAATATTCCAATGACATACCAAATAACTAAGTTTTTGTCCTTTTTTTTTTAGTTTACTTCGGTGTTTAAGGTCCATTTTATATTAATTCTATTTATATCTAAATATTTTGTTGCATTTATCAATGTTTTTTTTTTCGGTGTACGTTGTTATTCTTAGTGAAAAATGGGTCTGAAATATTCTCTAATTTTGACACGTTATTGAAACCACTTGTACTTTTTTTATACGTGGTAATATATCATCTCATCTTGGGGGGAATGTTATCCTTGTTGGGGAGTCCGGAGGAGCACGACAATTCGGAATGGTAAGAGACTTAGACACCACATATCAACCCAAACGTGGGACTAAAGACTCATAATTGAATACCCAACAATCTCTCCCTCAATTATGAGTTCCCACCACTAGACTTGATTCACTTGATCACCGAGTCTAGTCCTTTATTTGATCCCCGTCAAGCCGAACCCGACTCTGATACCACTTGTTGGGGAGTCCTGGAGGAGCACAACATTCGGAATGAGCTAAACAAGGATTAATAGGAGACTTAGACACCACATATCAACCCAAAACCTTAAGGCATTAGGTGCATGGGTCATTATCCTTATATATCCATTACAGCTTCCATTCCTGGTCAATGTGGGACTAAAGACTCATAATTGAATACCCAACAATCCTGACAACGTGCTATCTCATAAATCTCATGTCTTCATCTCTCCTTGATAAAAAGTCTCTCATCTTCACACCATTCTTCATTCACTTCCTCCTCGTGTCTTTAGGTCCACATGTTTTATTCATATTCTCACTTCTGGTCTTGACAAACTTTCGATTCAATCACTAAAATGTGTCTTTCTTGGTTACCGTCAATCTCAAAATTTATTGTTGTTATTCTTCTACTCTGTGACGGGATTTCATCACATTTTTTGAGTGTCATGTACTATGAGTAGTCTCTTGACCTATATCTGTAGTTATTCCTATGAACCCACTAAAATATGTTTCACCTGCTCTTTTACCACTAGAGTCTATTACATATATCCCCCTTGAGACACCTCAAGTGACCCCTCTCGTTGTCCCACTTAGACTATTCTACTGTATAACTTCTTTAGACATATTGCCATCGACATCCACCATATGATGTACATGTATTGACTTCTATTCATGATACTGAGGCCATTCTAGATGCTCCTTCGTTGTCACCTCATTTACCGGATCCGATCTTTGATCTTCCCATTGCTATTCTTAAAGGTATACATCATACTCGTAACCCATCCTATTATTACATTGTTCTGAGTTATCATTGTCTTTATTTTTTGCATTACACTTTCTTGTCTCCCTTTTCTTTTGTTTCTATTCCTAAATCTCTAGTGAAGCTTTATTCCACCCAAAGTAGAGGCAAGTAATGATTGACTAGATGTGTGCACTTTAAAACAATGATACTTGAGAACTCTTCCTTTACCCTTTGGGAAGTTTTTAGTAGATGGCCATGGGCTTTATATGGTGAAAGTTGATTCTCATGGTAAGGTTGACAATTTTAATGTTGGTTTGGTGGCAAAAAGTTATACTCAATGTTTTTTTCTTTCAATTACAGTGATATTTTCTTATTTTTGCTAAGATGGCCTTTGTCATACTCCTCTTTATTGCAATCATTCATCGTTAGCTTATGCACCAACTTGACATTAAAAATAATTTTTTGCATAGTGATCTTGAAGAAGGGAGGGGGTTCCTCTAACAAGGTTTTAAACAGTCTCCTCGAGCTTGGTTTGGTAAACCTATCACAATTGTACAACAATTTGGTATGTTTCAAGGCAAAACCAATCATTATGTATTTTATTTCCACTCAGCCCAAAGGTGCATTTACTTGATTGTTTACATATATGATATTGTCATATATGATAGTGATTAACATGTCATACTTCAATTGATACAACAACTATCTCATCAGATTTAGTCTAAAGGTTTTTTTGCAAGCTTCTTTATTTCTTGAGTATTGAGGTATCCCAATCCAATGATGACTTAGTAAGGAGGTATGCCATGGATATCCTTAAAAAGACAAATTTATTGAGTGTCAAGCCAATTGATACTCCTATTGATTCAAATGTCAAACTTCTACATAATCAATGAGAGCCACTTTTAAATTTACGGAGATATAGAAGATTGGGTGGTAAACTAAATTACCTTACAATCATTCATCCAAATATTCCATTTACATTCAGTGTGGTAAACCAATTTTTAAGCTCTCCTTGTTGAGAACATTAGAATGTTGGTACAGATCTTGAAATTCATTAATGTTTTAGGAAAAGGTCTAATTCATGAGAACACATGATGCACTCAAATATTTGGTTATTTAAATGTCAATTAAGCAAACTCGCCTATTGATAGTTGATCCACTTATACTGTGTACTTGTTGGAGGAAACTTAATATCATGGAATTGTAAGAAACATGGTGTGGTTGCAAAATCCACTATTGAAGCTGAATAAAGGATCATGACATTATTGACTTGTGAGCTTATTTGGTTGAAATAGTTACTCAAAAAGTTTCAATTTGAAGAGGCAACATAAATGAGATTAATTAATGATAATTACTTTTTCACAAGGACCAACCATATTAAGATGGATTGTTGTGTACTTTTTGGAGGAAACTTAATATCATGGAATTGTAAGAAACATGGTGTGGTTGCAAAATCCACTATTGAAGCTCAATAAAGGATCATGACATTAGTGCCTTGTGAGATTATTTGGTTGAAACAGTTACTCAAAAAGTTTCAATTTGAAGAGGCAATATAAATGACATTAATTAATGATAATTAATTTTTCACAAGGACCAAACATATTAAGATAGATTGTCACTTTGTAAAAGAAAAGATTGAATCAAGCGAAATCACTATTAGTTTTGTTAATTCCAATGATTAATTGACATATGTCTTCACTAAATCCTTGAGAGATCTTCGAATCAATTATATTTGTAACAAACTTAATGCATATGATCTATATGCTCTAGTTTAAGCGAGAATGTTGAAAATATATTATGATATTTGTATTTATTATCATATCATGTAGAGATAATATCTCCTATATTTATTTTTTATTTATTGCCTTAAGTCTATATAAATATAAAATCAACTCTGTTTGTATAGTTTAGACATAATTTTATATTATGTCTCTCATTTAATAATATATTAGATAAATTTTTAACATCATTTGGATCTCTTTGTAATAATCTTAAAAATAAACAATATATTAGTTATATGTATTCTCTTCTCTTTGCAAACACACTTAAATAAAATTGAAAATTTCTCTCTTTTTGGCTCTCCTCCCTCTTTCCAAAGTCTTCATCTCCCCTACCCTCCACTCCTAAATGGACCAACCCGTAATGGGTCTAATCATGGTCTTGTGCCGATCAATATCATGGTTTCAATATCACAAACAAATCTCTATAAAAGATAAATAAGTAAAGACCAAAGGAGAAAATACACAAGAATTTCTCCAAACTACTTACGTTTTTGTTAGTTTGATTCCTTGGTTACAGCAAATAGCAAGCAAGCACTGCTTATAGGGAGTTGCATTAAAAATAAAGGTATCCTATAATTGCATTCTCATGAGAGGCAACTCTCTAAACATTATGTATGGTTATTGCATAGATCCTTGGAAGGTTTTAAAACACTTGAAATTCCCTATTTCACTATATTGTCAAATCCAAAACCCAACAAGAGAGTAATATTAGACAACAACAAACCAAGATTTATAATATGCAAGGCTATGTTGCTTTCTATTTTCTCTATAATGGGATAACAATTCCTAATAATGAGTTAAAGTCATAACCATTCCTAATAAAAGAGATAAAGAAGTCCAAACAAGAAAATTGTAGATCCATGAAAGGGTCAATCTCATTGCAGATCTATTGTAGGCAACCTTGTCTTAAATTTGCAAGAGATTGATTCCATTATTCCACAACTTAGAACCTACAACCTCCTAGTCACACAACCCTAACGTTGTGCCAAGACTCACTTTCGAAAAAACAATACAATCTATTTTTATACTAAAGATATCATACATTAAGTGACAGGTGAAAGCAAAGCATTGATGTAGATTCTCAACTATGGATCCATATTTTGATTAGTCTTCTGTGCAGAAGATGAATAATGGGATTCAAGTTCTTTCAGGCTAGCTGCAGCGTCCTCTCCAATCCTAGATAATGTGCGGTCCGATTTTTCTGCCAGTTGGTTAAACTCAACCTTTCTTTGTTCTACATGGTCATTAAGGGAAGCAAATCCTGAGAATATTGCAGTCTGCTTCAGCTCCGACACCAATTTAAGTAGAGAATCAGCTCCTTGCACCTGTGCATGCATCAAAATATGAGCAAAAAGAAAATTAACTCAAGATCCCTTAGAGTCTATTTGGTTTGACGGAAAGAAAAACAGGAGAGTTATTTTAATAGAAAGCATGGGAGAATTTTTTGGTAGCTGTGTTATTAGTGTTAAGTATCCACAAACTTTGCTGATGATTAATCTCCATCAGAGAACCTGGCTTACCACTTTTAGTGCAGTTGCCCCTCCAAATTACAATTTTTTCCGTCCACAAGGCTTGAACTCAAGACCTTGGTTAAGGGATTCGAGTCCAATTCCACTCAGACAAACGAGATGTGGAGGGGAGGATTTTAACTATATATTCTATGTTATTGGAGAGGGGCAGGAGGAGAAGAGAGGGAAATGAACTCTTCCTGTTTTGTTTGATTCACAAGGGGAGGAAAGGAATTATAAATTTATAATGGAGGAATATGACAAACAATACCCACAGTAACACTGAGAACTTTGATGCATAAAAAACATAATGTCTTTGCAAGATACTCGCAGAGAAGCATAAGAATCAACATAGCTGTGTTCTTACCATCCTAGCAGCACGCATCTCCATCATAAAAGCTTCCTGTGAATTTCTAACAGGTGGATCATTTACCTGCAAAAGTGTGCAAGCTTGTATGAAGTTAAGAAGTAACAACCGAACATTATGCACAAACAACATTTAGCATGTCAGGAAATCCAAACAATTATTCGTGTTTGACAAGAAGAAAGAGCTAGTCAATTAGCAGAGACTACATATATCATTTTCTTGGAGTTTCTGAAACTAAGGACAGGATGTTAATATGTTATAAGCAAAAAGTTAAAGATATGCATGTTTATATATGTTGAATCCCTGAACAAAATATAAGAGATGATGACAAACGACTCTTGACTCTTTTCCATTGATACACTCAGGGCAATTTATGGATCACAAAGTTGACAATGTTGATGAAACAAACAGTATTTTCTTTTTCCAAGATAATGCCAACTCAATGAATAAATCCGACATTTTCATTCTCAAAAGTCAATAGACCATGTTTATCTTAATCTTTAAACTCCATCCCAACCTTCTACTATATTGTGTATGCCAGTGGGAAACATCTCAAAATGTTAAATTGTAGCATATCTTTAATACAGATGGCATCTACCAAGTTATTTTAAGATATATTATTATTGCATGGATTACTCTTCAACATGATGTTTTTTGCTGTGTCTGTCTTTAGCTGCTTCTTTTCATTGTTTCAGCCTCAATGAATAAGAGAAAAGTGAACAAACAAATTTTATGTGCTGTTTCAGCATAATTAATTTTGCAAGACAAATCAGTTAGGCAAGATGCAAATGTGCACTGTTCAAAAGAACATCATTGGGTTTGGGATAAAAACAAAATTCCCAAATCCAATAGCTGACACTGCAATGAAATTTCAGAATAGTTGGATATCATCAACACCAGTAGGCAGGATCCAATTCCACAGTACATGGATCAGCACTTATGATTTATCAAATCGGAAAAATCCATATGGCATCAAGATGGGAATCAAAAGTGTACTAAGAAAAACAAAAAATTCCATATTTAATAAATTCTTGAAGAATTATATACCAAAATCATATGTGCTTCTACTTGAAGACACAATCAAAATGGCAATTACAGAAAATGAAAATAGCAAAAATAATTGAAAGATGGAATTCTTAGTAGGAGATAATTGAAAGGACAGTGAAGATATATACATACCCTGGCAACATTGACAAGGTGGCTAAAATTGTCGACAATGTTAGCAATATCACCATCCACTCTCTGTAATAACGTCTTCTGCTTCTGAGCTGCAGCTGCCGCTGCTGCCGCGGTCGGCCCACCACCACCTGGTCCACCTTTGTTCATTCTCTTCTTCTTTCCTTGTGAGGAAACTCTGAAGAACAAGAAAGAGAGACACTCACTGACTCAGCTCCTAGCACAATTAGGGTGAGTATTTATATGATAAAAAGATATGTCTTGCTTAGAGGTAGAGCAATCAATGTTGCAAGCCCACTATTCTTGACCCCAACACACATGCTGGAGGGCTAAGGTGGCCCATAGGCCCATTTTTCCAATTTTTTTCTTCAAAATTTTACAGTCGACACGGAAGTAGGGATCTGGAATGCATGTCCTGTATGCAATTTGTAATCGTAAAATATAATAAAATGCTATCAAATTTCAGATTCTAGGACTCATATTGCATGAGCAACACTTCCCAATATTCTTCAAAGCTTAAAAAAAAATCAACCAATCATGCTTGTTATTATGCATAAACAAGAAAATGCTCAAAATGTATACATAAAAATAGATACCTTCAAAGCTGAGTGTTCACAATGAAACTCAAAACCAATCAAATACAAACCAAGTGATCTTGGTTCTGCTGACAGTTTAAAATCTACTTGCAATCTGCAAAAATAAAATATAGAAACTTATCATCATTTGGTTACCTCAACAACCAAAAAAACCCTTTATTTTCTTATCTTAAATATGTCAACAAATATCACTTAAGAAGTTCAATTATAAACAGAATTGAAGTTAGATGCAATTGAAAATCATACATCCTCACCGAATCTTCTAATCGACTAAGCCCCTTAATTCTTACTTTCAAAATTGAGCAATTAACACTTCAATAGATACATGTGCTCGTCAATGAAGGTAACATCCACAATCAATTAAGAAAAACAAAACTACAAGAAAAGGACTCCTAACAGCTCTAATGCTATAATACCCCACATGCTCTCTCATATATAAAGGTAAATTCTAAACACCCAACAAGCATAGAAGCACATTACAAACTTCAACAATTTTTTCCAGATGGTATTCCCTTGGAAGCACTTAATAATCTACAAGTAACAATCTAAATCATAAAATAGTGACCCAAAATAAAAATACAACAAACCCAAAAACCATAACCCAAAACTATCTTGATTTTTGACCAAATATATATAATAAAAGTACCACCATTCTAACTAACAAATGGGAGTTAATAAAGCAAAATTTAAGATATATTGGTGATCTAACAGAAAGTTAAAGCAATACAATTTATAATAAAATGGGTGGTATAAGATAAAGTTTACAATCCAATAATGAGCCTCGTTGAGGCATTTCGACAAACACCTTGTAAGGGACTATGTTATTGCACCCATCAAATTAAACCAGAGAAAAAAATTAAAAATTGAAAGTGAATGGGTTTGTGGGTTAGATAGGTTTACCAGTGACAAAGTAATGAAGCCTTCACAGATGAAACGGCAGTAACTTCTACTCGTTTCTACAGGTTGTGGTATGGATGTGTTTGGTTTGAGTGATTTAGAAGGGAACGAAATAGTGAAGAGAGAAAGAAAAGGAGAAATGGAGACGAAAGAATAAAATTGCTGGGTCCCACACGTTTATCATATGTGCTGAGAAAATCAGGAGAGGACAGATAAAGAAGAGACTATTTTTGTGGGTTTTTAATTAAGGTTTTTTGTTTTCTTTCCAAAAAGTGTACCCACATTTTTTTTTATTTTTTTTTTTATGTATGATGTTGAAAAGTATCATTCTTAATTTTTGTTTTAGTTTATATATATATATATATATAACCATATTTTTTTATTAATATATAATTAATAAAAAATATGGTTTTAGTTCATGCAATTATATCATTTTTTTTATTTTAGTTTTTATAAATTTTTTTTTTTTGAATTCAATCGTTGTAAAATTATAAATTGATGTTTTTAGTCTTTGACGTCATACATCACCTAATAAAATCATGTTACATGGTCAAATAAGATAACGACGAGAACTAAAAGCAACAATTTCTAAATTTATAGGGACTCGATCTTGACAAAAAAAAATTACGGAGGTTAAAACAAGTTGAAGATTTTCTAGTAAGATCTAGATCCGTATTTCACTTTATTTTGAGATAGCTGAGTTGATTCTCTCAAAACTTGACTATTTTGATAGAAAACTCATTTTCAATTACATCACATGTAGCTCTTGAATTAGTTAGATGAACAACACTCGTAATATAATGAAAATATATGATACGATCATTCATATCATGATTTTATGTATTTGATATTATTGGGTACATTGAGAACCAAGATAAATTGAAAATCGTATTGATCATGTGTTGACCGTTTACTTGGTTCAACAAGAGTTGTTGAATGACTATAGTCACAAATGGAAGACTATGTTAATGGCCTATATAAGAAAATACTTGAAGCCTAATTAAAGTGAGTAGCACATGGAAAAAATAATTTCAAGCTATGTATTCTTCCATTTAAGATGGCAAAAAAGGTTACAAAAGAAAATATTACTTCGAACATGGTTTGACCAAATATTGGAAGAAGAATTGTCTCATATACTAAAAATAGTGTAAATTGAATAAAGAAAATTAGACTTTCTCTTCAAAATTTTATCATAGAAGTAAACTTCTTCTACAAAATGTGTATAAGATTCAATATATAAATGAATAGAATTTGGTTAAAGTCAAAATGCAATCTACATATTTGATATGCAACAATTGGTTCTACATAAATAAAGGGAACTTTGACTTTGATTTTGACTTTTGGGCTTATTTGAACCATAATAAGTATTATTATTTTCAAAATCTTGTTATAAACATCACTTCCATTTCTTGAGATGATAAGAATTGATGTTTTATTGTAATAAAAGGATAATTTTTGTTTCATATATTCAATTGATGTTTTCAACGTTAGAGACCTTGAAAAACACGAATCATGTGATGTTGATCTCAAGTTTCCCATTTATGACATACAAGAAAATAAGTTCAAATCTAGTTATTTAATTTTTTATATACCTTGACATTATATTTGTTAGATAATATTATTATATATTAGTAGTAAGGGTATTTTAGACAGTTATTATATATTAGTAGTAAGGGTATTTTAGATATTTCTATTCCTTTATATATATACTCATTGTAACCCTATTAACAACAGTTTTGGTTCATTCTATGTTATGAAACCCTAGAGTGGTTGTCTCTTGATTGTCTCTCTTGTTCCTCTTTTCATTGTTAATATGGTATCAAAGAGCTTTGGTTGATTTTGGGATCTACTATAAAGAAGAGAGAGATTATTTTGATAGAAAAGGCAACCACCAAAAGAGAAAAAGAGAAGAGTAACTCTATTCCCGATTTTGTTAAATCAGTCTCACAAAAACATCGATTGTGCATTCGTTAACCGTTGGATCGGGCTGATTTTTGGACAACAGGTTCGTGACATTTATGTCTTCGTCTTCAACGGTCGGATCGGCGAAACAACGTCTGTAGGGGGAGAAATCGTGCTTGCACAGGACCAGATTTATTTTGTCTCAGTGATTGTGTTTGTCGTATTTTTCTGTCATTATTTGTTATGGCTGGTGCTAAGGATGATTCTCTTCAAGCACATTGGAAAACACATTGTCCGAAATTGGGGAGAGCACATAAGAAGAATTTTAGGAGACCATTGTCCAATATTGTTGCTTCTGCTCCTCCTACCATTGGCTCTAGTTCTGGTTTTGTATACTCATCTGAGATTGCTTCCCATTTATCAGATATTGCAGAACAGCTTCAAAAACATCTTGCCACTCAATCACGTGTCATGTCTTCCACTTATTCTAATGGTTTGAACTCCTCTGGTATGTTAGGTATATCTCCTTCCATATGGATTCTTGATTCGGGAGCATCTCATCATATGACATACGATGATAAATCTTTTGTGTCTGTGAAACCTATCTCGTCTGTGTCGGTTATGACTGCTGATGGCACTCCTATGCCACTAGCAGGCGTTGGTTCTGTCTCCACACCTAACATGTCTCTGTCTGATGTTTATTATATTCCTAATCTTACTTTGAGTCTTGCTTCTGTTAGTCAAATATGTGATCTTGGTTATTCAGTTACGTTTTCTTCCACTTCTTGTTGTGTGCAAGATCCACATTCTGGGAGGCTGATTGGGGCAGGTCGTAGACAAGGGGGACTTTATGTTTTGGATGACCTGCAACTCCCAGATACTGCAGCCTCAATAACTACTGCCGACTTATTATCTAGTTTTCGCTTAAATTCCTTATCTTCTAGTTTTTATTTATGGCATTCCCGCCTTGGACATGTTTCTGCTTCAAGATTAAAATATTTGGCTTCTACTGGAGCCTTAGGAAAGTTGAAAACCTGTGATATCTCAGATTGTTGTAGTTGTAAACTTGCTAAACTTCCAGCTTTACTGTTTAGTAAAAGTGTTTCTGTTTCACATGCACCCTTTGATTTAGTTCACTCTGATGTTTGGGGTCCCTCACCAGTTCTCACCAAAGGTGGATCTAGATATTATGTTTCATTTATTGATGATTACACTCGTTATTGTTGGGTTTATCTTATGAAAAATCGGTATGAATTTTTTGACATTTAACATATGTTTCGTGCAATGGTCAAAACTCAACATAATTCTGTTATAAAGTGCTTTCGTTGTGATTTAGGTGGTGAATATACCTCTAATAAATTTTCTGAATTACTTGCTTATGATGGCACCCTCCACCAAACATCTTGTACTGATACTCCTCAACAAAATGGAGTTGCTGAAAGGAAACACCGTCATATTATAAAGACTGCTCGTTCCCTTTTGTTGTCCGCTTCAGTTCCTAGTGAATTTTGGGGAGAAGCAGTTCTTACTGCTGTTCATGTTATTAATAGAATTCCATCGTTTATCATATCAGGTTTGTCTCCCTTTGAAAAATTGTATGCTTCTACCCCTGATTACTATTCTTTGAAAGTTTTTGGTTCTACTTGTTTTGTTCTTCGCCCTCAAGTAGAACGCAGTAAGTTATCTTCTCGTTCAGCCATGTGTGTTTTTCTTGGTTATGGGAATGGTCAAAAGGGTTATCGTTGTTATGATCCTCATGCAAGAAAACTTTATGTATCTCGTAATGTTGTTTTTCTTGAGCACATCCCTTTTTACTTTATTTCCTTTGATTCTCAAATTACTAAGAGTTCTGAACTAACCCATATTGATCTGTTTGGTCCTAATGATTATGCTTCTAGTGATTGTAATGTTGAGAATTGCAGGACAAATACTAATACTCCACATGATGACATTCCTCTTGCCCCCCCGGCTGTCCAACCACCTCCTGCGATTGTTGATCCTCCTCGTTACCCCTCTCGTCAACGTAAGTCTACCCAGTTACCTGATTTCGTCTATTCCACTTACTCAACTTCGTTTGTTTCTTTCTTAACCTCTATTCACAGTTTGTCTGAGCCCTCTTCCTATAAAGAGGCTGTTCTTGATCCTCTTTGGCAGCAGGCTATGACAGAAGAACTATCTGCATTGCACAAAACTAATACTTGGGAATTAGTACCTCTTCCTCCTGGAAAACGTGCTATTGGATCTCGTTGGGTATACAAGATCAAAACTAAATCTGATGGGTCAATTGAGCCCTACAAAGCACGTCTTGCTAAGAGTTTCTCTCAACAATATGGTATGGATTATGAAGAAACTTTTGCTCCTGTAGCCAAAATGACCACTATTCGTACTCTTATTGCAGTTGCATCTGTTCGTCAATGGCATATTTCCCAAATGGATGTCAAAAATGCTTTTTTAAATGGTGAGCTTCATGAAGAAGTCTATATGATCCCCCCACAAAGAGTTTCTCATAATCAATGGGAAGTATGTAAGTTAAAAAAGGCTCTATATGGTCTTAAACAGGCTCCTCGAGCTTGGTTTGAGAAATTCTCTATTGTGATCACTTCTCTTGGTTTCCGCTCTAGTGAACATGATTCTGCATTGTTTATAAGGTCCACCTCTTATGGTCGCATTATACTTTCTCTATATGTTGATGATATGATTATTACAGGTGATGATGTTAATGGAATCAATGAGTTGAAATTGCAGTTAGCCAAACAGTTTGAGATGAAGGACTTGGGAACTCTTCGCTATTTCTTGGGGATTGAAGTTGTCTACTCTCCTAGAGGCTACCTTCTTTCTCAATCCAAGTACATTGCCAACATTCTTGACCAGGCTCGTCTTTCTGATACTAGAGTAACAGATACTCCTCTTGATTTGAATGTGAAATATGCTCCCTCGGATGGTGTTCCTTTACCAGATCCTACTTTGTATCGTACTTTGGTTGGCAGCTTAGTGTATCTTACGATTACCAGACCTGACATTGCTTCTGCTGTTCATTTTGTTAGTCAGTTTGTTGTCTCTCCCACTACAGTACATTGGGCAGCAGTTGTTCGTATTCTTCGTTATCTTCAAGGAACTCAATTTCAAAGCCTTCTCTTTCCATCGTCATCCTCATTAGAGTTACGAGCTTATTCTGATGCTGATTGGGCTGGTGACACCACAGATCGTAAATCCACTACAGGATTTTGTATCTTTCTTGGAGACTCTCTTATTTCTTGGAAGAGTAAGAAACAAGACATTGTATCTCGATCCTCTACAGAAGCTGAGTATCGTGCTATGGCATCCACTACCGCTGAAATAGTTTGGTTGCGTTGGCTTTTGTCTGATATGGGTATCTCTCTTTCTGAGCCAACTCCGATGCACTGCGATAACAAGAGTGCTATTCAAATTGCTCACAACTCGGTCTTTCATGAACGCACCAAACACATTGAGATTGATTGTCATTTTACTCGTCATCATCTTCAGCATGGAACCATTACTCTACCGTTTGTTTCTTCTTCTCTACAGATTGCTGATTTGTTCACAAAGATGCATTCTATTAAACATTTCCGTTTTTTAGTTGACAAACTCTCGATGCTCAATGTTAATGCATCGTGAGTTTGAGGGAAGATGTTAGATAATATTATTATATATTAGTAGTAAGGGTATTTTAGACAGTTATTATATATTAGTAGTAAGGGTATTTTAGATATTTCTATTCCTTTATATATATACTCATTGTAACTCTATTAACAACAGTTTTGGTTCATTCTATGTTATGAAACCCTAGAGTGGTTGTCTCTTGGTTGTCTCTTTTGTTCCTCTTTTCATTGTTAACAATATTTTAGGTCATATAAGAGAAACGTATTTCAAGTGCCATGAAAATGAATCATTTGACTCATTCATTTGGAAATTGTTTGATCTTTATGATAATTACTTATTAGAAATGATGACTAAATTTTGATCATCAATCATGATAAAAGAGTCGGTGATCTTTTGGTATGATACATTTGAAGGTGATTAAACACGAGAAGGGGGGAGGGGTTGAATTGTGTTTATCTAAATTTAACTGTTTTATGAATTCTTAGACTAATTTTGGTACAACAAAATAAGTAATGCATAAACAAAGTATAACACACCAAAGATCCACAAATTGTTAGAGGCAAACTAAAGACACTACTGAGTTGGGTTACAAGAGATTGAAACTGGTTTGGTTTTGCTTCTACTAAACATACTTGATACAATAATTTTTTTACACTACAACACTTAGAATATTTTTCTTTGAACGAGTGTTTTGCTAGAACTTAATAGACTCTGAAAGAAAGCATTTCAAAAACCTCATAGGATAGTGTTTGTAATTATGTTGAGTATGAAAAATATTTTCAAGAATTTCTTGCAAATGACATAGGCAGAAGCTAACAAGCCTTTATGATCTAAGGTGTTAGCATAAACAATAAACAAGGTATTGATTTTGAAGAACCAAAGGAAACTACTAAATTTGATTTACCTGATATTGCTTGCATATATTGCTTAAAGAAATGTCACAATAAAAGAACTTGTCCTATGCAAAAAACATGGAAAGACAAGGTGTTATAACTAAGATGGTTTTGAAGAACAATTTCTTACTAGTTTTGTTGATGACAAAGGGAAATTTGTGAGAACAATTTAATGTACTAATATTCTAAATTAAGTGTGTAGAAAAATAGAACAAATTAGAGGAAACAAAACAATGAGAGGAAACACAATGATCAAAGGAAATGCACCATAATGCGCGTGCACTCAGTTGCCTCTGATGCGCTCACTCCAATGTTAACTCTAAAATGTTCAATCTAATATACCAACATTAACTTTTATATGTAACATCATTATGATAAAGTTGCCTTTGCCTTGAAAAGTAATTCAACACAAGCAGATTATTGATTATGCCTTTGATATTTTGACTTTTATCTCTCATATTCACACATTATAAACTGACTCTGATTTCATCCTTCTAACAAAGGTCAATGCATCTAACAAAAGCCAACACCTTTGACAAAAAGTCAATGTCTTTGACAAAAGTTAATGATTTTGGAAGATGCATTAGTTATGAACAGGGGTGGGAATAGGTCAGACCAGCCAGACTTTAAAAGGTCTGAGCCTGACCTACAATTAATTTCTTAGGCCTATGTTTGGCCTACTACCTTTCATAGGCTTTTTTTTCGGCTTGAGCCTGACCTACGACCTATCATGGCCTGACGTGTAAGCCTATTTAAAAGCCTTATTCACATTAAAATATTTAAATGTTATATTTTATATTTTGTTTAAATAGGCTAAACTAGACCTTTATATACAAGGAAAACTAATAAAATTATAATCAAATCTAATAAAATAATTACTAACAAGTTTGTAATGCAACAACCTTCCAACAAAACAAAAATAAAATAAAATAAATTCATAATTAACAAACTCTAAAAAGTCCTTAAAAAATTACAAATAAAACAAAATGAACCCCATAAATAATTACACATATCAACCAACAAAACACATTCAAAATCCAATGAATGACAAAAATATGATATCAAACCTTCAAGGAGATTTATATCTCTTGTTTATCAACCTTAAAAAACAAAAGAAAAAATACATATATGTTAGACATTGAACTAAAAAGTAATAAATAAATAAATGAACAAATTTTTTAAAAAATGAATAAATACTACTTGCTTAAAAATATTAACCTTTGATTTTTTCTTCATATTATACTTATGGCGAAACCAATCTCCGCCACAAATGAATAATAGATTTTTTCTTGAAACAAACGCACTCATTATTATCTCTCAAACAAACTCATATTTAGTAATAATAAACAAGTAGGGTTTCCAAGTTTATATACTAATAATATATATAAAGATAACAAATAAATAGTATTGGTTTTTATAAAATATAAAGGTAACAAAAAAATAGTACTGATTTTTATAAAAAAAAATATGTTGCTTACATACATGTTTGTTGGAGTGAATGCGATGTAAATTTAAAACAAATGAAAAATGAAATAAATAATAAAATATATATAGGTCGGTCTGTCAGGCTTAATAGGCTTTTTTATAAGCCTAAGCCTGACCTATTTACATAAATAGGTTTTAAAAACAGCCCAGACCTAACCTTTTTATTAAACATGTTAGGCTAAACCAGACCATAAGTAGGTTAGGCCATAGGCCCTTGACGGACAGCCTAGCCTATTCCCGTCCCTAGTTATGAAAAAAACTTGAAATTTTTTAGAAAATTTCCAAGTCGATTACCTATTGATTGCACCAAATGGAATATTGGGCTAAGTATTTTTTAATTGGGAGAAAGGACTTACAAACAAATATCATCACTGAGAACGGTGATAATTTTCAAATCTGCAGAAACGGTCATAATTGAAACAACAATTCATCACACCAGTTCAAATTATCAATTTAGATATGAGCAAAATTGAATCAAGGAAACATTTCAATTTAATATTGAAGCAAGATACATGTTTCGTAATGGAATTTATAAAATGAATCTTCTTTGTTTCAGGCAACATATAGATCTATATTGAGCAAATCGTACAACAATTTTCACCAAACTTCTTTGCAAAAAATTGAGAAAATCTTCAACAAAAAAGTATGGACTTGGAATTTTGAATAACATTGATACAAACAACTAATCCTACTTTGAACATCAAACATATTGATCAACATCAAATACTTAGAACAAATTCAAACATAATTATTGTTTGAAAATTGAGCACATGTACAAACACATATTCACCAAAGTGCTAGATAATTTAGAAACATACATATCCTCTCATTAAAAGTCAAAAACATACAAAATAAACTCGTAATTTGGCTCGTTAATGGCTGTTGTTTTTGTTTTAACATGTTGCAGCAAAAACAAGAAGGTTGGGTAGACTTAACTGGGTGAGGTTAAGTGATTTTTGAATTGTGTTTTTATAAGTTGAATTCTTTTTAATTATTTATTCAAGTATTGGTTAAGGTTTGATGATTTTAACTAAACAGAAGCAGTAACAATTAAGCATAAGTAATTAGAGACAACAGTAAAGTAAATAATGTAGAAGTAAAGTGACACAAGTTGATTTATCCTGGTTCACCACCATCTTGATAGCTAAATCCAATCCATTTACTTAGAAGGATTTAATCACTAATTCAAATACTTGAATTACACAACACCTGACCTTACAAGTTAGTAATCTCAAAACAACCTAACATGGATAGACTTTTTGAGGAAAACAACACATTGACTCTACTAGTCAAGTTTTCTTCGTACAACCTAAAAACCACATATTGTTGAAGGCAACTACACATTGGCCCTACAAGTCAAGTATTCTCAACACAATCTAAAAATAACAAATTGCTTGAGGAACACTAAAGCCACTATCGAGCTGAATTACACAAGTTTGGAACAAATTGTGTTTTGTTTCTACTAAGCAAATTGTTACAATTGATTTCTCACACTAAAACACTTATAAATATTTATTTGAGCAAGTGTTTCTCTATAACTTAAACATTTGAACTTTGAATACTTAGGAAATTTGAGCTCTCAAAAGTTTTTCCGTATTATATGGATTTCATAGTTTACGAGTTCATGTTTTTTTCTTCAGCCTTGAGTATCTATTTGTAGAATAGATTAGGGGATCATTTTTGTCCTTGTAAAATCTAGATCATATATTTCTTGTGAACAAATTCTAAATGTATCTTCTTGTGAACAAATCATGAGTGTATCTTCTTGTGAATAATTATGAATATTTCTTCTTATGAATAATTTTGAGTGTATATTCTTGCGAATAATTGTGATTTTATCTTCCCTTGAACAAATTTTAAGCATATCTTCTTGTGAGAAAATTTTGAGCATATCTACTTGTGAACAAGATCTGATCATATCTTCTTTTCACCTTAGTCAAAGATTTCCTTCAATTATAATTATGAATCAGTGTCTAATTTCATATGGTGTTCAAAAACTTATTCATGTGAATCATCCTTCACACTCTTGATTGATTGGAGTGGAAATGGATTCGAGCTTGTTCTTGAATATTCATAAATTCTAATTTGGCTAAGTCTTTTCTTAAAAATGAATTCTTTGAATCAGAGTCGTGAACTTTCCATAAGAGCCAATTGACTTTCTTGTTGGGTTGAGATGTTGTGTTTCTTGGATAATAAAAGTCAGAGGTAGAATTGGATGACTTAGAATTAGTGGCTTTGGAAAATCATATTATTGAATCATCATAGTTAGTGCAGCAGTAGAGGTTGCACATCAGAGGCAACATTTTGAGTGTGTTGCAACTTTTGGTTTGTGGAATATGAGCTATGAATGCATAGCTTGTACAATCTCTTTAAAGTTAATGATAACTTGATATAAACTCTTTAGAGGCATATTGAGTTTGTGCACACCAGAGGTATGCAAGGATTCAAAGGCATGCTTCAAATTCAGTCTTTAGAGGGAATCTTCAGACTTAAACATTAAAGGCAATCTTTGAAACCTTTAGAGACACGTTGCTTTCAAAGGCATTTGTTCAAAGACAGACGCATATGCTTTTGTGTTCCTTTAATCTCATCTTTTGGTCGTTTCCTCTAGTGATTTCCTCTAATTTTCTTGTTCTAATTGTTGCACACGTAATAAAGCCATTAGCCTAAACAAATTGTTCTCATAAAATACCTATGTTACCATCAAAATCATAAGAGGAAAACCAACTTGGTTTCAAGAGTTTTTGTAATTCAAGTTGAATTATTGGATGAAATCCTTCAAGTGAAGGTACTAGACATAGCTAACCAGGTTAGTGGTGAACCAGTATAAAATTCATTTTGTGTTCTTCTTCTTCCATTTGCTTTTATTTTATGAATTGCTTTGATCACCAAGTCACAATTAAATTTCAAAAAATAGTTTTAACAAACCATGACACAACTCAAACCTCCTATGAATAAAATTTCGGTACCTAAGAATAAAATAATCTATCATGCAAATATCCGTAGTAATAAAGTTGAAACACTAATCAATTAAAATTCAATTAAGCGACAACGGTTACGATGTTGTCTTAAATCGAAATTCGTAAAAGCCAATAAGTGAAACAAATGGATCCATACTATTTACGTATCTAAGGGGGAAATATTTAGAAAATAAACTTATCTTGATTTGGAAAGAAAGAAAAAAAGCGTTTCATGTTTGTCAATGAAGAACAACTAATTTGGCATAATTGGGACATGCTAACGTGAGATTAATTTCAAAGTTGAGAAGACTTAATCTTAACAAAGACTTGCCAAATCTAAAATATGAATCCTATGTTCTTTGTGAGGCATGTTAGAAAGGGAAAAAGACAAAATCATATTTTTCATCAAAAAATGTTGTTTTCACTTCTAGACAACTTGAACTTTTACGTCTTGATTTACTTGGTCTTATAAGAACAACCTTTATTTGTGGTAAAAAATATGCACTTGTTATTGTTGATGACTATTCCAAATAGACATGGGTAAAGTTCCTTAAATACAAGGATGAGTCACATAAAGTTTTCACTATCTTATGCAAACAAGTGCAAAATGGAAAAGTTCTTTGTATTGCAATAATTGGTAGTGATCATGACAATGAATTTGAAAATAAGCCTTTTGAAAACTTCTGTGAAGTGAATGGAATTTTACATATTTTTCTTCCCCTAGAACACCACAATAAAATGGTGTTGTAGAACAAAAAAATAGACTTCTATAGGAAATGGAAGATACCATGATTCATGAAATGAATGTTGCCAAACACTTTTGGCCAGAAGTAGTGAATATTGCATGTTATATTTAAAATAAAATCTAGATTACATATTTTTAATAAGACTCCTTATGAACTATGGAAAGGAATAAAATTCAACATTTCATATTTTCATCAATTTAGTTGCATATGCTATATTTTAAATACCAAAGAGAATCTTGACAAGTTTGGGATACTCTAAAGGGCACCTTTTTGGGATACTATAAGAGGTCTAAAGCCTATAAAGTATACAATAAAGAGACACTAATTTTTTAGGAATCAATTGATGTCAAGTTTGATGACAAAAATCTTGACCATGAAAAGTCAAAGTTAGATGTACTTGACAAATTTAGAGATATCAAAGGAACTAAAAATATTAAAAGAATCAACAAACTCGTCTTCTAATGAATCAAAAGATGTACTTGACAATTCAAGGACAAGCAATAATGAACCATCTACAAGTTAATGTCATCCTAAACTTTGATTGAAATGCATATCTTCACATCTAAACTCTCTTATCATAGGAAATGTAAATGATCTTCTGAAGACTGGGTTTGCATTTAAAGAAATATCTATGTTTGGAATTTAAATTCAAAAAATTCAAAAGAATTGAAATAATTCAAAAGAAATTATGTATGGAATCTTGTACCCAGTTCTAAAGAAAATAAGTCAATTGGAACCAAGTGGAGTTTTAGAAAAAATTGAATGAGGAACGTGAAATGATTAGAAACATGGCTACACTTGTTGCTCAAGGATACAATTTGTAGGAAGGATTGCCCTTGTGGCAAGGGTAATCAGAACCTTACTTTCTTTTGCGGTATCTAACAAAAACTTGTTGAGGCAAAATCTCAAATTAATGTTTTGATGTAAACAAATAAAAGTTAATTAAAGATTATTATTATGATTCTAAATGATGTGTTAATTGAACATGTGTTTTTGGGTGTAATAAATCTAACATAGGTACTAAGCAATGCAAGAAAAAATAGTTAAAGAAAAAAAGCAAAAAATGAACAAAACATAACCAAGAATGTTTTTGACAAATTCTGGAAAAATAGAAAATAATATTAATAAATAATAAAATATATATAAGTTAGTCTTTTTTATTAGCGACCTATATAAGTCAGTTTGATCCTAACATATTTTTATGAAATAGAGCAGACAAAACCATAAGTAGATCAGATCATAGACTATTATCATCTTTAGTGGCAATAATAGGTGCATTTATTGTAAAATTTGAAACAACTTTGAAAATTAATATATATATATATTGCAACTTAGAAAATTTGAAATACTCTTATAAAGTTATATTAGTTTGTTTTTTTTTTTTTGTTAAAAATTTAATATTGGTATAAGATTAGGATTTTTTCTATTAATATGCTAAATTTTTTTAAAGTTTTGCACTAAATTGCAAAGTTTTTCTGTTAGGATTGTTTTCTTCTTTAAATATCTCTCAAAGAATTTAAATGCCATTTAAACAATTCAAAAGTGAGCTAATTCATTAGAAAATAAATAATTTAAAATAACTAATCATTAATTTGACTAACGTATTAATTTTGTAAAAGAAACGTTTTGAAATACCATACTTATCAAATACAGAAAAGTAAATGAAATTTGTACCAGAAAAGGAATTAAAATATGTGTAATAAGTATTATTAAGTTTGAACGCAATATTCAAATTTGAGTCAAATATTAACTTATTTGTAATAACTTATTTTCTATTTTATAATTAAACGTATTAACTTTTGTAGTTCTTTTAAATAGCGGATACCATGGGTTTCTTGTCAATCATGCAAAATAGAATGGCAACCCGTATCAATTATCTCATCTTTGCCTGTGCAATCATGGCAATTGCTTCTATCGTCGTTGAAGGTAACAAATATCAAATATTTGTAATTTTTTTAATGCAAATAATTTATCTAGTATGATAAGTAATCTTATCGCGTTAATTATATTCATTGTAGGAGGGATCGTTGAGTTGGCAGACGCGGGAAATTGTGTTCTGGTACAAGCATGTCCATCAAATGAAGCATGCTCCAAATTTTGTGTACAACAAAGAGGCTTCCCTAAAGGTGGTCAATGTTTAACCCCAACAATATGTTGTTGCATACCATAAGTTTGATTACTTGTACTTTCTCAAATAATAAAGTGAAAAATCAATATAATATTTCAATTAACGATAATATTGCTATTATATTCTATATTATTGATGAAAATTTATAATTTATTATACCAGTTATGAATTTAAGAGTCTTGTTTTTGTGATTTTCATTCTTGATAAAACTCTTTTTGTAATTGTTCTAGAGATTAGAAAAGTCAAAATAGATTGATCAATAAATTTATCAATCAAGTAAATTTTTTAATTGTCCTGTTTCTACTCATTTTTAACAAATGATGAGATAATTAGATATTATAACATATCAATTTTGAAACAATGTAATGAATATGTGATAGCAAGCCAAAGCTAAAGTAAGAACACTCCTGATCTTATCCTCGCAAAACTTTTAAACTCCTAGTATTTTTCTGTTTGTTTTGAAGTATTTTAATTAATAACTATTTCTATTAATATATGTGTATTTTTTATTTTTAATTACTGTTTTTCACTTCTCTATTTTCTATGTGCATTTTGACCATGATGTGATTTAATTTTTTTTTACGTTTTCATCTGATGACAAAGGAGAAAAAGTAATATTGAAAACAATTTTAACAAATAAGATAAATGAGAAAATTTGTAACTAGTATGCCAACACGACATCAGAGAGGGATATCTAAACATGAATTAAAGGCGAGCTTCTAGAATTGTTCATATATTTAGTTTAAAAAATTATTCATCAGTATATGAATTTGACATTATTAAAGAGAGATAAATTGTTAGTTGATTTGATCAACAATAATTTATAATCTTGATTTTGATA
>JBBPBT010000072.1:966185-983525 GCA_037974875.1 Cicer bijugum | reverse complement strand
ATTTTGTAATTAATTTTTTTATATGTGTGTTGCGGTGTGATAATTTTATATGTATTTAATTTAATGAACAATATAAATTATAAATATTATGTTTAATTATATTATTTATTTTTTATAAAAATAATAGTATTTTAGTGAGTATATTAGAGGATAATATTTTAGGTGATTTTATATGTATATGTACATTTATAATTGTTAAGTTACTTTCTTTTAATTGAACTAAATAATAAACATGCACAAAGTTATATTTTAACTACTTCTAACTATTTTCTATTTTAATTATTTATTTTATAAATAATTATTTTAAATATATTGTAAATATTTTAGAGTTTCCATATTTACTATAGAAGTGTTAAAATATGCTCTTAGTGTTTGAGTGGTTTAAATACATATATCACTAAATATAGTAATAGTTTATTGATATATTTTTAAAAGATTCATTATTTAAATTAATCTATTATGTAAAATATTAGTTTTAAAATATTAATAATTTTTTATTTTATTTTATTTATGTCTATTTTATATATATTTAATTGATTTTATGATTGATATAAAATACTGATGTTATATTTATTTATTTTATCATTTTAATAATTTGGAAAATATAATAAAATTTTAATTTATTATTTTGAAAAATAATAGTGTAATGGTAACTAAATAAATCAAAATAAGTGTGTAATTAATAATGTTTTGTTTTAAAAAAGATGGAGTAAAAAAATAAAATGGAGTCAAAAAGTAAAATGGGGTTGAGTTAGGCCATGAGTGAAGAGAATTGTGAGGGAAGAAAATTAATAAGAGAGAGAGGGAGTAGAGCTACAGTAAATAGAAAATAAAAGTTGAAGCTAAGCGCACCAAGCAAACGGGAGGAGAAGCAAATGGGAGCAGCTAGAATAGAATAGACAAATTGTGGTTAATGTCCGACCACAACTTTTTTTTTAAAAATTTTTCTTTAAGTTTTAGTTCGAATTTTAATATTAGTTAATTTAACACACTTTTTAGATTTTTAGTCCTCTCAATTTTTATATAAAGTCTTCAACTTATTTGTTTATGATATTTACTATTTTGTTTTGTTTTTGCTCATCATAAGTTTGATTTGTGCAAAACCAATGTTAAAATGACCACATGAACAGTGACTATATATCCATGGTTTATTTTTTGGTTTAGGGTAAGTTTTGTTGACTCAATTTTAAAATTGACATTTTAGATTGTATTCTCATATTTTATTTTAGAAGTTTACTCTTTTAATATAAAATTGGATCCATGGGAGGATGATGAGTCAACGAAATTGAGGATTTTCTCTTGTGGACTCAAATTAGCGTGTGAAAACATTGAAATAAGATAAGAGATAAAAGAATATTTGAATTCATTATTAGTATAGTATAATGTGAGATGAATAGAAAACTGTATTTCTCAATGATTGATTTGAGGCTTACTACACACAGTTGTAGTCTTTTGAGAGATAAAATAAGTAAAATTTAGGAATTGTGAGTTTAAAATGTGGAATAGAAACTTTTATCAGCTGTTGATTGATTTAATTTTTGTTGAATGTGTAGTATTTGATATTCTTGTGATATTAGATGTTGAATGAATTATGTGCCTATTGTTGAGACAAAACCTCTCTAAATTATTTTAATGATAACAAAATTATTTCAAAAATTATGATCATCCTTATTATCTAGTTTGTGTTCTTGAGAATATCTAAATTAAGAAAACATGTTACTCATTTAATCAAAAAAAGTGTATCTGATATGTCCTATAAATTAGAGGTAAACAAGTAGAATATAAAATCTTTAACCTCTAAGGCAAGAAAGGGAAGACCCTACAACTTTTGGAAAAGGAAAAAGCTAAAAGGACAAGTCATGTCCTAACCTATAGAAAAATCAAACCTCCTATATAGGGACGAACTGCAGACTCATCCTCCCAAGCTCTTGCAGTACAAGGACAACTGAATGTCAGTTTGGTAAATCATATTAATAACCATGGACAATTAATCAAATCTATAACGATCACTTTACATTTTTCCTCATGGATGGAACCTCATGGCCTCTATAAAAGGAAGAGAACTCTTCATCATTAAGAGACACAACTACTTATACAAAAGAGAGATGCTAAAAGCTAAGAAGAGCAACTTCATCATCTCCTTGCACTTACTATAGTCTTTAACTATATCTTTTAGATCATCCTCCTAGAATGTTTTGCAAAAGAGAAAGAATCATACTCTCATCACAAATCACTAAATTTGTATCTTTCAAGTTTTTATAAACCTGTAAATAATTGTAATTTCAAAAGAAAAATAGTGTAAGCCGGGTGAGGCTGGAAAACAAACACAAAAAGATCCCTTTTAGAGGAAAAGTCATTTTGCACTATAGTGAAACTCACAAGTGTGTGAAGAATTGGACGTAACTTATTTTGGGTGAACCAATATAAATTAAGTGTGTCCTCTTTATATGCTTTAAGTTTTTATGTTTCTTATATCCATCATCATTCAAATTTCAATTCATCCTCTCATAGAGGATACATTTTTAAAACAGTGAACTAGAAATTTTTAAACCACAATATATCTATTCAACCCCCTTCTAATGATATTTAGTTACTTCCATTGGCATTAGAGCAAGGTTCTCTAGAAAATTATGTCTAACCGTGTAAGAGAAAGATCAAAATGTATAAAGCTAAGTATGTACTCGAAGGAGGATCCTCTAGCAGACCTCCGTACTTCGATGGTACATATTACTAGCATTGGAAATGAAAAATGAGGTTGTTTCTCACATCACAGGACAACAACATGTGGTCTGGGGTTTAAAATGGAAACCATGTCATTAGAACAAACAATGATGATTTAACCTCAGATGAAAAACCTCAAACATAGTGGATTACTGACGAAAAAGCTAAGGTACTCCTAAACTCTAAAATTCATTTATCTCTAATGTGTGCTTTGAGCAGGGAAGAATATGACAACATTTAAGAATGCAACAACGCTAAGGAATTATGGGATACATTGAAGATTCCTCATGAAGGATCAAGTCATGTAAAAGAAGCAAGCATTGTCATGGGAGTAATGGAATTTGAACCATTCAAAATGAAGTAGGAAGAAACGATTGATGAAATGTTCTCAAGGCTCACTGTCATTCTAAATAGCTTAAGGTCTCTTGGAAAAGAATATTATGTCCATGAGAGGATAAGAAAAATCTTAAGGAGTTTACTAAAAGAATGGAGACCAATGATGACTGCCATCACAGAAGCAAAAGACTTAGCTACCATGAAATTAAATGATTTGGTTGGAACTCAAAGGGCACATGAACTATTGTTACTTTATGATAAACCAAGCAAAAAAGGAAATATGGTCGCTCTTAAAATTGAAAGTTCATCCTTGAAATGAACTGAAAAAATCACAAAAATAGAAAACTCAAAATATCCTATATCTGAGGAAGAGGATGAACTCGCCCTAATATCTAAGAGAATTCAGAGGATAATGAATCGTAGAGGACAAGAAAAAAGGTTGTATTAAAAAGAAAAAATTGATAAAAGCCAAATAACATGCTTTGGATGCAACAAGATATGGCACTACAAAACTGAATGCCCTCTAAGCAAAAGGAACTCAAGAAGATTTCCATACAAAAATAAATCCATGATGGCTACATGGGATGATCACAATGATGGATTATCCTCTGAACAAGAAAAGAAAGAAGAAGCAAACACCTGTCTCATGGTAAATTCAAACACTGAAGAGGTAAATATAACAAAACTTTGTCCTTCATGTGAAGAACTAGAAATAGAATTTGACAATTTATTAAATGACTCAAACACTATATCTCATAAATGTGGCTTTCTCAAAAATCAAATTTATGAGATAAAAAAAACTAAATGAGGAACTTCAAGTCTAGAATGATATAAATCAAAAAATCATTCTAGACTTGCATAATTCTCATAAAAAATTGTCTGAGCAACAATACTTTCAGAATAAGAAAAATGTCAAAGTTCATCATCTAGAAGAGGAAACAGAAAATAAAAATTTGAAAATAAAAGTTGAAGAACTTAAAATAGGACATTACCAATTTTGCAAATCCACTGAAACATTTCAAAAAGTTATGGAATCTTAATTTGGAATTTTTGACAAAGCTGGTATTGGATTTAAAAGCTCTCAAAAGCAAAAGTTATACGAATTTTTTTTTCTACCTCATGCTTATTGCAAAAAATATGAACATAATGTCAAAAATTATCATGCCAAGATAAGAGCTGATGCTATCAAGAAGGGATCTTCATTCTATAGTAAGCATGGGCACCTTGACTCCACTTGCTATCACAAAATGAAAATCCTTACAAGAAGAAAAACTAACCAACAAGGATCCAATACTATATAGGTACCTAAGTCACTTTTGAACTCTTACACCAGAACATCCTCTGATCATTAAAAGAAAGCCTTAGTTCTTGGACAATGGATGCTCAAGACATATGATAGGGGATAGAAATTATTTCACCTCGTTGGTACAAAAGGATGGAGGATCAGTCATTTTTGGAATCAACGATAAGACTCTAATCAAAGGAACATATATTATTGGCAAAAAATAATTCAACCAAATTGAAAACGTTCAATATGTGGATGGTCTGAAACACAACTTGCTGAGTATTAGCCAACTCTGTGATAATGGGTTTGAAGTAATTTTTAAACCAACACTATGTGAGATTAAACACTAACTCTCATGTAAAGTTTTCTTCCCTGACATTAGAAAAAAGAATTTGTATGAATTATATCTAGATGACTTGTCCATTGAATCTTGTTTTATTTCTATTGAAAAAGATAAATGGATTTGGCACAAACAAACTGACCATACAAGTTTAAACACCATTTCAAAATTATCAAAATTAGAATTAGTTAGAGGTCTTCCAAAAATCAATTTTGAAAAAGACAAGATATCTATAGCTTGTGCCAAAGGAAAACATATTAAAAGCAGGTTCCTTTAAAAAAATATTGTCTCAACTAATCAACCTCTAGAAATTTTTTATATGGACCTCTTTGGTCCTATAAAAACTCCTGGTCTTAGTGGAAAAATATATGTATTTGTTATTGTTGATGATTTCTCTCGATTTACTTGGGTTCTGTTTTTAAAACATAAGGATGAAGCTTTTGTAGTATTTCACAATTTTTGCAAAAAAATTCAAAATGAAAAAGGGATAAGAGTCATCTTGGTGAGAAGTGATCACAGAGGAAAATTCGAAAATGAATCCTTTAAGATTATTTTTGTTGATGAAAATGGAATATCACATAATTTTTCACATCTAAAAACTCCTCAACAAAATGAAGTTATTGAATGGAAAAATAGAATCCTACAAGAAATGGCCAGAGTTATTTTAAGTGAATAAAACATTGAATTTTTTTTTGGCTTAAGCAATAAACACAGCCTCCTATGTTTCAAACCTAGTATCAATTAAAAAAATTTGAAAGACAGAAAACCAAATATTTCATACTTTCATATATTTGGATGTTATTGTTACATATTATACAATAAAGAAAATTTGGAAAAAGTTGATCCAAAGTCTGATAAAGGAATCTTTTTGGGATACTCCACATCATCAAAAAGCTAGAGTACATATAACCTTAAGACTCAAAATATGGAGAAATCCATGCATGTCATTTTTGACGAGTTTGATGACTTGTGTTTAGAAAAAAATGGATAAATATGAAAAAGATGAACATTTATCCTCTGACAATCGAGACTCAAATGAAGAGGATAATCTTGATCCAACCTCCCAGCAACCTCATAGAGGAAGGAAACTGATAACTCATCATCCTCCTAACCAAATTATTGGAAATAGAGCAGATGAAGTTAGGACTAGACAATCACTAAGAAGAAACTTAAATGTCATGGCTATGATATCTGAAGTTGAACCAAAAATGATTGACGAATTGTGGGTGGAAGAATTATCTCAAATTAAAAGAAACAAAGTATGACATCTTGTTCCTAATCCTCACGACAAAACTATCATTGGAACAAGATGGATCTTTAGAAATAAATTAAATGAGTATGGAGAAGTCATTAGAAATAAAGTACGACTAGTGGCACAAGGATACAATCAATAATAGGGAATTGACTATGATGAAACATATGCATCAGTTGTTAGGCTTGAGGCTATTAGAATACTCCCCGCATACGCCACTCATAAAGGTATTAACTTATTCCAAATGGACGTTAAACGTACATTTTTGAATTGCTACTTAAATGATAAAGTTTATGTTCACCATCCTTATGGCTTTGTAAGCAAGAAGAAGCCCAACCATGTGTTCAATCTCTCAAAAGCTCTATATGGTTTAAAGCAAGCTCCTCGAGCTTGGTATGAGAGGCTAAACTCTTTCCTAAAAGAAAATGGAATCTCAAGAGGACAAATAAACACCACAATCTTCAAGAAAACTCTTAAAGAGGATATAATAATAGTTCAAATATACATTGATGATATAATCTATAATACCTCAATTTTGTCCCGTCAAAAATAATTCCAAAAAATATAATAAAGTAATATGTTTATTCTTACTCGACACCAAACAAACATTATCATCAACACACAATATTTATACAAATAAGCTAATCAAGGACACAATCATTAAATCTATATCATCCAAGTTTTTATAAACATGGAAATGGTTGTAATTTCAAAAGAAAAATAGTGTAAGCTTGGTGTGGCTGGAAAACCAACACAGAAAAGAAAAGATCCTTTTAAGAGGAAAAATCATTTTGAACTATAATGAAACTCACAAGTGTGTGAAGAATTGGACGTAACCCATTCTGGGTGAACCAGTATAATTTAAGTGTGTCCTCTTTATATGCTTTAAGTTTTTTTGTTTCTTATATTCATTCTCATCCTCATTCAAATTTCAATTCATCCTCTCATAGAAGATATGTTTTTAAAACAGTCAACTAAAAATTTTTAAACCACAATATCTCTATTCAACCCTCCTTCCAGTTATATTTAGTTACTTCACCTATGTTTAGCTTGTTGAGTTTCATTATGAAATTTGTTGATAAAACTTGGATGCATTATATGATATCAACTTATGTGATATGACAATAAAACTTAAATTCCTTATATAAAATAAGTTTATGTGACATTGATGTTATATTGAAGATTTGATGGTATGAATTTGTGATAAGTTTATTGATATCATGTCATAGTTGATGAAATAATAGTGATTCCAAGTCAAACTAAAAATGGGACTTTTGGTGGAGTATCCTAGGCCAACAAGGGGAAGAGTTAGATGTTCGGGATGTTTGACGTGAATATTATTTTGTCATCATACATGTAAAGTCTGACAAATAGGACGTGCGAGAAATACAACTGAATGAGTATGATCGTGGTGGTCTACTATTGAGCCATTAGGCAAGATTGTTCGACCATGGAGTATTCTGATTGATAATTCTTAGGTGACTTAGAGGTAGCTCTCTAAATGTTAGGAGCTACCATGCAACACATGTTTACCCTGACTGTCGTGTATATGTATCTCGGGTTAAGTTGAGAGGATCTATGAGGACATGACCAATTTTAATTGTCCGTCCACTTACATGGTGGCATAGTACCAAGCTTCCTATCCAAGTACTTCAGAGTTGGAATGGTACCAAAATGTGAAAGAGTATAGTCTAAAGTCATGCATAGCATTGCATTGTCTTGTGAATGTTCTATTGTGATTAATGTGTATTGAATGTGATAATATTTTTTCCTAGGTGATATGCTGTTATAATGAGATATTGATTTTTCTTGAAAGATTTGGACGTTATAATGTGTTGTTATTTTCTTGAATATTTTGATATACCATGATGTGCTAATATATTATTATATTATGATTATTTGTGTGTTTTTCTTACTTATATTTTACTATCAACTTCATTTTGAATCTCACCCCCTTCGTTGTTTGTGTTTGATTGGTTTAGCCCTATGCTTACGAAATCACAATTATTATAGGTTGGTGAGTCTTGAAGTTGAAGTTTGGGAGAAGATCCACAATGATATGTAATACCAGGATTGTGATTTATAAGGTGTATTTTACTTATTTAATTAGGAATAATTTTTTTTTTATGTAAATATTGTTAGTGCTAGAAAGTTTTTGGAATTAAATTAAGAATTTAAAGTTAAATCAATTTTATCGAAATTACACTATTTTATTTGGAAAGTAAGTTTAAATTTTTTAATATGTATCTTAAGAAGTATGATATTTTATATTACTTGTAAAAGGTTTTTTTTTCTTTGAAACAACTTTCATTTATATTCTACAAATTTTTTACAAAAATATAATATAAATATTTGTATATATTATTTTGGAGTTTAGGGTATAATACTAACTCCGAAGTAGCATTACTTTTATTTACATGTCTTTGGTGAACAATCTTTGATCGTTTGATACATTATTTTTCTGATACCGAATTCCTTTCGTAGATCAATACCTCTAGTTCAAACTTGAGGACCAATTCTATGTACGAAAAGAATCAACATGATATAGTACTAATCTAGAATCTCATATTCGTCTAAAATATTCTAGAAGAATCTAAATTCTCTAAGAAATGACAATAATATTCTAGAAGAATCTAAATTCTCTAAGAAATGACAATAACAACGATAGATCAATTTTGAAATTCCTAACAGATGTCAATGTAAGTACAGGGCGTAAAAATTATGCACAAATTCTATATGTTGTATAAACAGCGGTTAAAATTTACTAAAATCCTACAACGATATAATTCTAAGGATACTATAAATATGGCTCTCTTCATTGCAACTAGAGAGAAGAATATTGCAAAATTTTATTGATAATTACTCTGCAAAAATCCAAGATGAAGAATTCTAATTGAGCCAAACGAACATTGAACTTCAAATTCTTCCGATAGAAAACTTTTCATTTGTAACTTAAGCTTAAATTCCCTATCCTCTTTTATAAAGAGTTGGCAGGTTATATTTCACAATTTTTTTGATTTTGTAATATGGACGGATGATGATTGTTGTTCTCAAGAGTTTGACTATACTAAATTAGAACCTTAGGAAAATTAGACTAAAGAGTTTGATTATATAATTCAAATTGATTTAGTGGAAAATTCTTTAGGTTAAAAGGACCAAGCGTAACAACTAGTTGAATAGTGAAACAACATAAACTGTTGTGTTTATCTTCTTTCTCTTAACTTTAAAACACAATTCAAACACTCATGTCTTATGATTTATACTACGTTCAAAACATTTTTCCAATGTCCTTTTTTTCTTTTAATAAGCTCTTGAAGATGCTTATTCATTGTCATATAAGTCATTTCATTCACTAAAAAAAACTCATGTGAGTACCACTTAATTCATGATCTTTAAGTCTTTTTGAAAGACATGTTCAACTCTTTTAATTAAACTAGAAATGTCATATATTAGTATTCTTCTTTAGAACCATAGAAAATTTGGAGAATAGTGAAATAGTTAGAAGTTTTTTATTTTTAAATATTTAATATTATTCATTTTATTGTTGTTTCGATTATGATTTGTATTTTTTAATTATAAAAAGAAAAAAATTGCTATGAGATACGCATTCAATATCATAGAGAAAAAACTCACCTCTTATGCAATAATAGTTATATATAATCTTGAACAATAATTGACAATAAATGAACAATATTATTGAAGTCTATGTGAATTGAGAATATATCACAGAAATAGGTGTAACTCGGTTGCATTTCATAATGTCGTTGCATTTCATAATGTAATACCTCAATTTTGTTCCGTTAAAAATAATTTCAAAAAATATAATAAAGTAACATGTTTATTTTACTCGACAACAAACAAACATTATCATCAAAATACAAGATTTATACGAATAAACTAATTAAGGAGACAATTACTAGAATTTAACTATAATCAATTCAAATTAGCTTAAAAAAGATATAAGAAAGATATAAAGACTAAAATTACATCCTCTTTCGAATTTTAAATTATTAGACTTGGTGTTGCTATCTCTATTATTCTGAAACCAATTGAAAGTTTCGTTGAACTCCTGCATAATAAAAAAGGGCAATAGAATAATTAACAATAAGTAATATATTTATATACCAAAAATATAACAAAATAAAAATAGAATATATTTTACTACCTCACTATCCCTTCCCTTTTTAGTTTTCTCCAGAATGGTTATTAATTTTACTATTTACCGCCTTATTTAGTTTTCTTCATAATGTTGTTAATTTCACAATTTACTGCCTTATAGTTCATTCCCTTATTTCAGTTTTCTTCATTTTCTTAAATGGTTATTAACTTCACTAATTCCATACTCAATCAAAAAGATAAGTTACATATATTTTCGAAGTAGAAAATGAAAATTGTACTCAATCTCTCCTGTTTTTCAACTTACTTCATTTTTCTTCTTTTGTCATAAAAAAGTCATTATCTTCACTACTTTAATACTCAATCAGAAGGATGGGTTGCAGGTTTCTATACTAGCAAATGTTGCTTGTTTTTAGTGTGAAAAAATATAAAAACTAGGACTAAATTTTGTCTCATGGACACAAAGATTCGTCACTTTAATCTATAAATTTAGGAAAAACTCAATCAACTAGGATCAGATACAAAAAATAAAAACACTTCAAAATAAGAAAGGAAAAGAAGCAGAGTGATAGGACAGAAAAGCAAATAGAGGAAATATTAAGGTATTTCTTTCATCTTTATTCTATATTAATTGTATTTGTTATCCAAATGTAATATATAAAATGAGTTACAAATGAAACAAAAAGAAAAAGTAAAAAAAACTATCGTTATACATTTGAAACGTTCATATATGTGAAAGTAGAATAGAAAAAGTTAAGAACTCAAACCTTGAAAGTCGTTGTCGTCGTCGGAATGCCGACCATGCTTTTTGGTCACTCCGTTCGCACTCCTGACTCCCCTTCTTCCACGATGGCTTCATCCAGTGGCCTCAGTCCAACGCTCTTCTTGTCCCTGACATTTGTTACGATCTTCAACTTCTTGTTCACCGTCTCGATGGTGAAGTCCGCGTCGGAAATACGTCTCTGGTTTCTCTATTGAAACTTTTGATCTCCATTAAGACCTCCATTAATCTAGCCACCGCCCACATGTTCAGTTTGTAAGCTTATTAGGGTTTCAGTAATACCAACCCCTTTTTTTTAACTTTTGTTTGTTTGTTGTGTTAAGTTGGGCTCCAAACAGAAAACAATAATCTGCCCATCTCAGCCTAGTTTTTTTTTCTCTTCTTTTTCTTTTATTCAAGAAATTTAACTTGCTAATTAAATATCAAATTTCATAAATTAAAAACAAACAAATATTTCATTAAAAATTAATTAGATGAGACATCTTTTTAATCTTTGAGTTATTATAACACAAAGTGTGACAACTTGGTGGTTCTAAATCTCATCTTCACAAATAAATTAATAAATTAAAAATCATAAACAAATTAATCATAAAAATTATTAAAAATTAACTAAAAATGACATATTTTAATCCCTGATTTGCATAATACAAATTATATATTTTGATAGCTTTCAAATTTATTTTTATAAATAAATAGATTTAAAATCAACTTTTTAAAATTTAATTAATTAGATGTGTTTTTTTAATCTTGGAGTTGTTAAGACACAAGTCGTACTACTTAGTGTTCTTGAAACTCTATTTTAAAAAATAATAAAATATTCTTAAGAGGGTTAAATTAGATGGACAATTAATTATAGGTAACCGTATTTAACGGATGTCGTAGGGTGCTAATACATTCCCTACCCATAATCGACTCTCGAACTCAAAATCTGGTGTCAAATATCATTTTTTATTTTTTTAACGGTTTTCCAATATTTTCCATATTCTAAAGTAAATTTTGGTGGCGACTCCATTGAAATCGAGAAAAACTTGAAATTTTAGGCTGCGACACATATATGTGAATTGAGAATGTGTCACACAAACATGTGTAGTTCGACTGCATTTCATAATGTCATTATCATTAATTGACCTAAGAATATGCAAGAGAGTAGTTGAAAAACAAAAGATAGAACTTGATTTGATGTGTGTATCTAGTTGAACTTAATTGCATTATTATTGGATGATTTGTTACTTTTTTTTTTGTTATTGAAATAGAAGTTTTGATAAGTAATTAGAGCCTTTAAGCATATTGACGAGTCATTAACTGATAAATTAAAGTTGAAATTGCATACTGTATGAAATAAATGTAATTGAATTAGCAAGTAAAAATATTTACGTTACATATTGGAGAAACAAAATATAATGGATGTAAAAGATGAAAAGAAATAGTGTGCTTTAGAAAATTGCACATCATAATTTTTGTAAGTTAACAAATATTAAAGGATGTGACATAAATTAAGATGAGTAGTTACAAATAAAATTTAAGATTTTATTTTAATATATTATAATATATGTAATGTGAGGATGATAAATGTTTACCAAGAATACTCTTAAGAAAATTCAAAATAGACATATCTGTTTTAGTACCATTTTTTAGCTATTCTTCTCTGAAGTAGGTTATTTCATATTATTGGATCGTAGATGTGTAATGTAATTGACTCTCAAGGTTGTCCATTGGTAAAAGCAATTATATGTTCATTTTCTTTACAACCTATATCATCATTTTAGACAGTTCCATTATAATGATCATGTTCATGTTCATTGTTTTCAAAATATCTTGCTCTTATTTATTTCTTCTCTATTGTGTATTTTCTAAATTTTCATCTTTAAAGCCTGTTAATTAACTATATAATTTCTTTTAATAGTATATATATATATATATATATATATATATATATATATACTATGTAAAAAAAATTTGGTGACGCTAAAAATTAAGGCCATGTGCAATTACAACTTCCAGATACCCTCAAAGTTATCGCTCGATATATATAAGAAGACCACATATAATCGTTTAGACAGAGTCGCTTACAATAACATGGCATGATAGACTCCATTTATTCACATTTAACTACTTATGAATAATTTAATGTTTATATTTGCATTATACCCTTCTTTTATTGCAAAAATATTTAATGTGAATAGTTGGGTGTCTGAAATTTAAAAGTTAGTTAATTTGATTTATTTTATATTTTTATATGAAATCTATAAAAAATAATTCTACTTAAATGAATTTCAAAATAAATTTTATTTTATTACATGAAATTGTTAAAATCACAATATTCATTCGAGGAGGATTGTAAAACCACACTTTCTTATACACTCTTTTAACACACTCACATATGGGAATCAACGTCACCTTTTTTTAATACTTTAACATGTTCACCTTTTTACAAGTTGAACGATGACAATACTTTCTATTATTTTTGTATTTTAACTCTTGCATCATCTTAATTATTTTTAACGTCACTCTTTCCCCCAAATCATAAAAACACCAAATGTTCCCAAATCTAAATCTCCCTCCTCTCTCAAATTCCAGTATAAAAAGTTAAAATCTAAATAATAAAAAAATAAATAGTTACACACTAAACCAATAACCAACTATAAGAATAAAAAAAATTAGTTGACAAGTCTTAGCACATATAAATGTGTTTTTAAAGGAGTACAATAGAAGTGTAACTTTTACATTTAATAAATAATTCTCAGGACAAAACGCAAGTTAAAATCAAAGAGCCTTCATTTTGTATTGTATACAGTGTAGCAAACATTTTCCGCATAACAAATAAATAAAAGAAAAAATGGATAAAAACAATGACTCTCCGGCACCGGAATCTTCGCCGCCGGTATGCCATCCGGCAGTGGCACCACTCTCTTACCTTCTTGGAACATGGAGAGGCCAAGGTGAAGGAGGTTACCCCACCATCAATTCCTTTTCCTATGGTGAAGAACTTCACTTCTACCATCCACCCAACAAGGTTTTCTAACCCTTTTCTTCTCTCTTTCTTCATAAATTTTATCTGGGTCTCTCAAAGTATTGTTTTTTTATTATTGGGTAGGTATTGATTTTATCTTTGTGTTTGTGTGTGTGTGTGTTTAATATGGTTGTGTATTGATTGTGTTTTGGTTGTGTGTTGGGTGTAGCCTGTTATAGGGTACACTCAGAAGACATGGAAACTCAGTTCTGGAGAGCCTATGCATTCTGAGAGTGGATACTGGCGTCCTAAACCTGATGGAACCATTGAAGTTGTTATTGCTCAAAGCAATGGTCTTGTTGAAGTACAGGTACTTTTTTTTTTTTTTTCTTTCAATTTTGATTTTGTTTTGTGTCAAGGATTGTGTTTTGACTAATTTGCTTCATAATTGTGTGTGTATGTGTTTTCTGTATTTTAGAAATGTTGGATTTTAACTTTTAATTAGTAAACATCTTCAATTTACATTTGGAGTCAGCTCAAGTTGATTCAGGGCCCATTTGTTATAGATGCTAAGAAAAGTAATTTTGTTATTCAATAATTTAAAGATTAATTAATAGATATTTTTAAAAAAAGCAGAAACTATTGTGTTTGTCTATTGCAGTGAAAATCCCTTATAAAAATTAATTTTTTTGAGAAGGTAGTTTTGATATAGATTACTTTTTGGACCAGGCCTAATTCCTTGATTTTATTCCTTCATTTGCAAAAGAACATTTCCATTTCCTGAAGATCTTTCTATAATCCTTGATGTATAAGTTCTGTAATGGATTGTTCATGTTTCCATATTAAGATATGTTATTAAAAATCTGGCTATTTTATAATTTTCTATTATCATTATTGATTAGACTTTTGACATCAAAATCTTGCTTATTTAATTGCTTTATAGGTCTAAATGGCTTGTTATTACTTTTTGTTTTTCTTCTGTGATTTCCTTCGTCTACTTTATTTTTTTGCTGCTCCTAACATGTCTGTGGCATTTTGTTCTATCAAATTCCAGAAAGGGACATATAGCAGTGAAGAAAAAGTGATACAGCTTCAGAGTGAACTGGTGGGGAATGCTTCAAAGGTGATTTAACATGATCTTTCCCAAAATGCAACAGTACCAATGTCTCATCTGTCATGCTTATAATTGTACTGTTCGCATACATACATTTTACCATAATTGTTAGAGACGCAACTGACTTCCTTTCGAGAAAATGAGAGCGCAGTTCTGTGTTTTTGTGATATCATAGTTGTAAATTGCAGTTTACAACCATTAATGCGGTCTGCGGCTATTATATAATGATTTTAGAGAACTCAATAATGGTATTTCAACCACAACCCCGCCGGCTGCATCAATTGTATTTGTCTACTGTAATATCAAGGCTTGTAACGTGATTGCGATTGCAGCCACGACTGTAATTTAGAAACATACCCATATGCTAATCATTTATGTTTAAATAGTCAAATAGACCTACTCCTAGATTTTTTACAATATACTGAGGCCTAACTGAACATTAGAAACATAAGAGGAAGAAACAGACTATTAAAGAATTGTTAGATGAAATCATTCAATGATTTTCAGATTTCTAGCAATTTAACTTTTGGAAAATCTGTAAATTGTATTTCTATATTAAAGATAAAAGAAGAAATAATCAAACTGTAAGGTGTTTATTCACTTCAATGATAAAAGAAGGAAGTGGTGGCTGAAATAGGTGTCAGCTTAGTGATAAGAGTTTGACTTTGTGTTCTTTAGACTTAAAATGTTCAATGCATTCCATACAGGTTACAGGAATCCACAGATGTTTCCGGCTAGTTGAAGGGAGTCTTTGTTATGAGGTTGAGATGGCTACCAATACAATTACTCTTCAGCCACACTTGAAAGCAACACTGAAGAAGCTCTAAAGCAAACAACATCCTCAATTATTATTGTCTTAAGATGGACATGAGCATGATAGAGTTATCAAGTGTAGTGTACATGGTTTTGTATTTGACACGTTCACTTGTCTTTTTATAGACCTTGTGCTTTACTGAATATGACACTATTGAATGTTATTGGAAGTTGCCCAACAAAAAATCTTGTGACTCTCCTGATGTATATCATCTATGCTTTGTTATAACAAACTAATCAGTTCACATATTCTATAGTGATGCCTTTGCAATTTCTCTTGGTTTATAAAAACAAAAACAAAGAATAAACTTCATGTGTTTATAAACATCAGTCAATGAAAGTTAATGTAATGCAATTTTTGTAATTATGTTGTACTTCTTTAAGAATCAAGTGTGTACAAATTTTGTATGCTTGATGTGTTAGTTCAGTGGTAGAGTTTAGCTTTGTATACTTGATGTAAAGATCTCTAACTACATGGAAAAGTAATACATTTGTAGAGAGAGGTTTAAGTTAAGCTAACTACATAGAAAAGTAATACATTTGTGGAGAGAGGATTAAGTTAAGCTTAATACTCTATAAAGACAATACAAGTTTTGACAAATGGATGATCAAGAAGAAGTCGTTGATTTCTACACCGAGATGAAGAGCATCACCAATCTCTGCATTTTTTTCATTGTGTTGTTCTGTTTTGGAGATTTTTTACACATTTTCAACGGTGTACTAACCTGGTGTCTTGTTTCCAACGCGATCCACCGTCGATAATAGTTGTCAAAATGATCGTATGGACTGGTTCAAAAAGCTTGTTAAAACATAGAGATTTTTTTGCCTAATCTTAACAAGTGTGTTCCTATATCTGAATAGCCCAATCGGAAATTTTAAAAAATAAAAAATTTAAAATAATGACATAGCAGGTTGGCCTAAAAGTCTACAACTTGTTTAGAGTCAGGGTTGAGTAGTACTTTATTGGCTCATTTTTAAAGAGGGCTTTTTAGCTTGGCTCAATAATTTTCGAGCCCATTAGGGCTGACCCTAAATAGGCCGGGTATTCCGTTTTGACAACACTAACCAATATCCACCACACCACACCTATGAATCCTCCGCGAGCATGGCAATGTTTTCTTGCCGCCATCCAAAATCCCACGCTCTGTCATGCATCACCACATTCTCTATGCATGGATCTTACACGCCACCACCAATACTACGCGTGAAAGCAAGAGCATCCCCTTCGACCACCATCCCCTGACTGTGCTCACGCTTTTTCAACCTTCTAGATTACTATAGTCATGTTGTTGAGGAAGGCAACCACTACTAGGCTAGATTACAACAAAATAGGTTTAGGTTTTTTCTAAAACAACTCTCACAAGAGGGTGTTAATAGCTCAATCGGTAGCGAAAATGAATGAAAAGTTGTACTTATACCATAGGTGCCAGATTCAATTATCATGAAAGACAAAAACTTGTTAATTCCACGAGGTGGAAGAAGAGATGAGAAGGTCGTGATTAACATTCAATTGGTAGTGAGAATGAATGGACAATGGTACTTATCCCATAGGTATAAGGTTCAAGTCTCCACGGAAGGCTAAAAATAGCTATTTCCATGAGGTGGAAGTGGTGGGGGGGGGGGGGGGGGGGG
>JBBPBT010000072.1:939851-957847 GCA_037974875.1 Cicer bijugum | reverse complement strand
GTTTATTTTATTTATTCTTTTGAACTATTTAACTTTTTATTATTTAAATACCTTTAATGTCTTTGAATGCTATTTGTAAACAAAAATATATTTTATTCGCAATATATATGATTGTAAATTAGTATTATTTAATAACATTTAAAAATTATACTCATTTTAAAAATTAAAATTTACTAGTACTACTACTAATACCCTATCATGTTATATAGCACTATTGTTTTTAAAATCATCTCTAAAATAATAATAATAATAATAATAATAATAATAATTACAACCTTCTTTCTTTTTAAATTGTCATCAACAAAATTATTGTCAATTATCTGTATATGACAACCAGACTTCTAATATAGTCTCCAATTCTATATAGAAATTTAAAATTCTTAAAGTCGTTCTAGGTTATAAATCATCCTCCTAAAATTAATACCATCAAAGAGGTGATTTGACATCCTCCAAAAGAATACTATTAGATTAAATGTATCAAAGAGTTGTCTTGGATGTCCTGGTCTTGCTGCATAGGGAGGTATATTTTGGGACAACTCAGCTACTTATCTAGGTCGTTTCGCTATTAGCTCTTCGGGTTTATCTCTCTGGTTTTTCTGACTATGCATTTTGTATTGTTGCTTTTGATCAGTGTCGAAATTCTTTCCAGATATCTCAACATCAGCAGCATCTTTTGGAGTGTTATTGACATCTTTGACTATGTCCTAGAGTTCAGGATCATGAGAGTGTAGAAACTTTTGAGTATGTCTTTTCAATACTCAAATCTTTCTCCATCAAACAAGAGAGACCTATTAACATTTCCACATGTAACCTTTTTGCCACAACTAGTCATAATAATAGATCTTTACTCGGTTAAGTGCTCAACTTTGAGACCGAGTTTTGATACCAATTGTAGAACGGAAAATACAAGAAAATGGAGGTTTGAATTGTATTTCTTTTTAAAATGTTTTTAATGTGACTAAGCTGTAGTAAAGAAAAACAGAGTAGATGAACAAAATCACATACCATTATCCTGATTCACCGCTAACACGGTAGCTACGTCCAGTTCCTTCAACTTGAAGGATTAAATCTACTAGCTCACTAAGAGTTACACTTTGACTAAACACCTACTAGTCAAATTGATTGTTTTCAAGTCTTGTCATCTTTGTATCGAGTACAATCAAAGTATTGAGGAAGACAACCACAATTGGGCTATGTTACAAGAGAATATGATTAGGTTTTGTAAAAAAGCTCTCACATGAGGGTGTTGACAAATTTGTTATTATAGAAACTTATCTCAGCACTTAGGTAAAATGAAAGATAAGAGCAAGAGTGTAGATGAGGTTGTATGTGCTTCTAGATTGTGCATTTCTCATTTTTCTAATGAGGAATGCATGTCCTTTTATAGAGTTCATTTGGGGTTTCTGGTAGTTGTCAACATAAGTCATGATGTTTTGTATCATATCTTTTGAGATTTATTTTCCATAGAAAACTTTTCAAAATATATCCTTGTAATTGATTCAATGTATCTTGGTATGAAGACGGGGAATTAGAGGATACGATGATAAGATCATGTCTCATAAACCTACAAACAAGTAGCAAATTCAAGATGTTCATCAAAGGATGCACACAGGCTTTGTCATTTTCAGAGCGTTGATTTTCTTCAAAATATTGACTTATTTCAGAGTATACATTATAAATCAAAGTCAGACGATCAAAAACTTGATTTGTTGATATAATTATCAAAGGGAGACAATCACTTGTTTGTCAAGCTTAACAAAGGGTGACAAACAAAACATAACTACATTCATCAAAGACAATTAAATCATAATATATCATGTATTTCCAGAGTCACCAGAACTAGAGTGTTGTTTGCATTGTAAAAGTCAACCGAAATAGAGCATCACTTGTATCACTAGAGGCACGTGTCAAACCATTTTCACAAGACTTAAAAAAACAGATTCAAGTGAAGTTTTGTTCTTCATTTGTATTAGTCCAATCATTAGAGGATATGGTATAAGAACCTATAAAATTCACTTTATCTAGGAACTGCACACTTAGTCAAATGTTCCAATAAACTGAATTTGTAATCATAAAAATAAGTAAGGGTCATAGTTCTTCAAACACATTTGGTTCTAACACAAAAGACTACATTTGTACATAACAAGCTCCCGATGAATTGATGGGAAATACAATTTTCTCGTTCATCTTAATTGTAGTATACTTATTGTTAGAACGACTTCACAATCTTAAAAAACTAAAGAGAGAAATCGCAAATAGGAACTCAAGACATTTGGTAACAAAGTCCAGCCAAATGATGTCTACATTTGGTTCAGTACAAGATATTCTTAAATAGTAATAATAAGAGTACAACAATACCCATAAACCATATCATAGGGAGTTATGGCTCCCTAGTTTCACACACAATAGTTAGTTGGGTCAATCCGCTTACTTGTACTACTTATGAGTTATACTCAACAATCTACACCTTGGCGAATATCAAACCCCTATAAAGATTTATTACATGACGTTGACATCTTGACAACTGCAGGTACAACTTCAGCTTGAAATTGAAAAAAAAAATGTAACAAGTCCATGTAATGCTTGAACTTTTCACTGGTGAGTGACTTGGTCAACGTGTCAGTTGCATTTTCTGAAGTATGAACCTTCTCAAGTAATACATTTCCAGATGCAAGTAACTCACTAATCGTGTGAAACTCACATCGATATGTTTGGTTTCGGGTTAATACAATGCAACCAAACTCCACCTTGGTTAGCACCAAATTCCTTCAATAATTTAATAAGGGATAAAGCATTTTTGGCCGTCTCTGTTACTTTCACGTACTCTGCTAAGGTTGTATACATAACCACTATGGATTGAACTGATGACATCCAACAAATAGGTCATCTTGTAAGAGTAAAAAGATATCATGTTGTAGACCTACTATAATCCATATCACCTATATAATTAGAATGAACATATCCTACAACTGAATGATCACCTTGTCTAGTGGTAGTCATGGTATCATGACCTATTATACCTTTCAAGTACTAAAAAATGCATTTAACTGCTTCCCAATTTTGCTTACTTGTTTGGACTTAAAATTGAAAACTTCATTGACAGTTTGTGCCAAATTTGGTCTTGTTCAACAATAACATACATTAAAACACCAACATCACTAGCATACACAACCATTAACATATAATCAACTTTTGCATCTGTCCTTGGACAGTAATCCAACGTCAACTTGAAGTGTTTCGTCAATGGAGTACTCATAGCCTTCGAATTGTTCATATCAAATCTATTTAACACCTTTTTCAACTTCGCTTTTTCGAGAGAACCATAATTTTTTAGCACTCATATCCTTGTGAATTTCTATACCAAAAATCTTCTTAGTAGAACCCAAGTATTTCATGTCAAACTCCTTTCTCAACATGATTTTCAGTTCATTTACATCACGTAAATGATTAGCAATAATAAACATGTCATTAACATACATTAATAGGAAATTAAAAGAGCCATTGTCAAGGAAGCTAAACAAGCTCACAAGTCTAGTTTTTATTTACGGACTCTATCTTTTCTACCATAGCACCCATCCAATTATGTTTCTCCTAGCTAGCTATAGCCTCTCGAAAAATGGATGGATCTCTATAACTAGTAAGAAGTGCAAAAGCTACAAAGTCTTCATACCCATATCTTTCTGGTTGTTTGATCTGATAGTGCTCTCGATCACCTAAAATGAAGTAATCTTGTACTTCGTATGAATTTTCAATGGTATCATTGGCTAGTTCAACTTGTGGTTTAAGTAGTACCTAAGTTTTGCTTACTGGTAGATACTCAACATCAACTAGAATCAACTTAGTGTTGGAATATTCTCTCTTTGATGTACACCTATCTATTTCATTTGATTGTTTCAACATGAATTACTCATCAAATGCAACAACTCTACTGATCACCATTTTCTTTGAAACTAGATACCATAACTTAACCTATTCGCACCTTTTGTGTAATAGACGAAAACACTTTTCTTTGATTTTAGATCATCTTTAGGTCTATATTGACTGTGTATATGCATCTAAGTTGGACATCCAAAAATCCTTAAATTGTTAAGATTAATGGGGCAACCTGTCTATACCTCCTATGCAATGTTCCCTCACAATGAAACTTGTGGTGACATATTCGTAAGATAACACGTCATGCTAATAGCCTTTGTCCAGAAATCCTTAGAGATTCCAACATTTAACTAGAGATATCTTGCTATTTTAATTAAAGACATGTTCATTCTTTCTACCACACCATTTTGATGCGATGTCTTTTAAAAATTTTGAAAATTTGAGTCAGTGTACTTTTTCTTATTATTTGTCTAATAATACTTATGTTTTCATCCTATCTAATCTTCTGCCTCTACTTTTCACACCTTGAACTTTGCAAATACTTTAGATTTATGTTTGAGAAAATACACCCAAACCTTGCGTGAAGAATCATATGTAAAAGTCGAAAAATACATGGAACCATCATATAGGGCTCTTTGTTAGGCCCCCACACATCATGATGCACATAGTCTTAGATTCCCTCTATTTGGAAAATGTTGGACTTCCTTACATGAGTGGTTTACAAAACTACATAGATAAAACTCATGAAACGTTACAATCCATTGGAATATGATAAAAGCACAAAGTAAGTCAGTCTCCTCCACTGAAGAAGTAAATTATTTAATTTATTAATTACATAGGATTTTAATGAATTAATTTTTATTATAATTTAGAACATATGTTGATGAATTTTCTTTATATGTACTTACTAGTATGGTGATTTTATACATATTTATTGTGATTTAGTAATTTATATAAAATAATTTTAATCCCTAATTCAATAGGAAAGTGAATCAATGTTGAGGAGTGAGAGAAACAGGGTCTCACTGAAATTGAACTAGAGAAAGAGAGAAACATCTCATATAGAAGAAAATTGGTATCAATGTTCGACAATTGTCCATAAAACACCCCTTACTAAGTGAATTATGTTAATACTCCTTTTTAGAATTAGCCTCTTCATTTTCTCTCTCAAATACTTGACTTTTATGTTTACGAAATCCCACTATTTTTGCATTTTTCTTCTTTACTATAAGTCTAATTTGAACAAAACCAACGTGAAAACGAATGTGTGAACAATGAATACATTATCCACTAATTAGTTTTATGACTTAGGGTAAATTTCCTTGATCCAATTTAGAAATTGACCTTCTAGAGTGTGTTCTCATATTATATTTTTGACGTTTACCTATAGATCGTCCAATTAGATCGATTTGAGGACGATGAGTACAAGGAACAAAGGCTTTTTCTTGTTGACTCGAATTGGAGTGTGAAAGCGTCAAAAGAAGGTGAGGTCGGATAATGTTTCAATTCATGAGTGATGAGTATGGCTCATAGGTACTATCAAGTGGGTGGTTTGGCAACTGAGGGTGTCGGTGGGCAATAGTTCCATTTGTTATGGTTCAAGGGGTTTGTTCTAATTTAAACTTTATTATTACTATTTAAGTCTAATTGCAGTTTTGGTCTCTCTATTATTACTAATTAATGGAATTAGTCTCCATATTTTAAATATCGACAGTTTTGGTTCCTCCCTCAAATTTTTGAACTAAAAAAAATGATAATTTGACATACTTTTAGTGATATGAAATACATGGAACCATCATATAGGGCTCTTTGTTAGGCCCCCACACATCATGATGCACATAGTCTTAGATTCCCTCTATTTGGTGTTTCCTAGATATAAAAAGAAACCAACAGTATTTCCCAAAAAAAAATATTTCCATAAATCTAACTTACAATAGCGGACACCCTTCAACAAATATCTCTTAAGAAGTTATGTTATTCCATGCTCAGTGAGATGACCTAGACACATGTGCCATAGTTTTGTTGCATCCTCATCAGACTCTACTAGTGCAATATCACCTTCAACCGTACAACCAAATAGTTTGTAAACTTTACCTGTAGTGCTCTTTTCTTAGATCACTTTCAATGCACCCTTGATAACCTTCAGAATGTCCTTATCTCCATCAGACTTATATGAAAAACCATTTTCCTATAGAGTGTCTAGAGAAATCAAATTATTTCTCAATTATGGGATATAACTGACATTATTCAACGTTCGCATGCCACCCTCATCCATGGTAATTTTAATTTGTCCTACTACAACGATAACACATGCTTTATTGTTACCTAAATAAACAAACCAAAACTGCCTAACTTAAATGTGGTAAAGCACACCCTATGCGGTGTCATATGATAAGAACAACCAGAGTCGATAATCCATACTTTTATGCACTTCCTAGATGGAACACACAAAATATCTCATTCACGACCAAAGTCGTCATTTTGAACCATGTTCGCGGAACTAGATGAACCTTGTTGGTTGGTTGGACAATCCTTCCTCCAACGTCTGATCTATTTACAACTCAAGTTCTCTATTGTTTTTCTATTTTTGGACTTTGATCTCTCCTTCCTAGAATCTGGGTTATTATGTTGCTCCCACGATCTTGACCTTCTTTTACATACATACCTTTTCCTCAAGATCCCTCATCTACATTACGTCTCCTTTGAGAATGAGACTCACATACAGTAGTAATATCATCCAACTTGATAGAGTCATTCCTATATTTAAGAGTTGTCACTAGGTGATCAAACGAACTTGATAGAGTCATTCCTATATTCAACAAAGCTATTATTCGATTGTGCTCGTTACCAATTTGATTCGATTATTTTAAACATCACCAAAAAAATATCTACGAACATACATATAAAAGAAAAAAAAGATGAAATTATTAATTACGGATGAGAGATTTAAAAATGATTGAGACGATTATGTTGAGTATGACTCATAGATAATATCAAATGGATAGATTGGCCCAACTTATTGTTTTAGAGGACAATAACTCTTTGTAGTATAGTTCAGGGGTATTTTATAATTTGAACTTTATTATTACCGTATAAGCAAAACTTGCACTCTATACACCCTAATTCATTCATCTAATAAAAAAAGAACTACTAATGCTTTATAGTTAGAGACATAGGGGTTATTGGTCAAACTTCATTACCAAACATCTTATGTTCTTATTTGAAATTTTGTTATCTCTATTCTTTTAACAATTGATATCAAATAATGATTAACTTTGTTGTAAAATTCAATGTGGCAAGGTTCACGAAACAACCAATTTTCCATTATGGCAGAAACGGTTAAAGATTTGTTGGCACAACAAATATCTTCAAAAGGTGTTCTTTTAGAAGAAACAGGCACACATGGTAGAATTCAATTGAACTGAGATCAAGGATAAGGCCACAAGCATGATACGTGTGTGTACTAGATGAAGTAATGCATCATATCGTAGACCTAACATTTCCAAAGGAGATATGGGAGAAATTGGAACATCAACATTAGTGAAAGATGCTCACAAACAAATTGTTCACAAAACAATGATTATACCTATTAAAGATGTAAGAAGGATATGATTTGTAATAACAAGTCAATAACTTCAATAAAATAATCATTGATTTGGTGATGCTTGGGGTGAAATCGATGACGAAGAAAAATCTATTGTTTTGTTGTGCTCATTACCAAGTTCGTCCGACCAAGTAGTGTCAACTCTTACATACGAGAAAGTCGTTATCAAGCTATACTTTCACCACTTGGAAACACAGTCATCTTGCACTTGACTTTAACATTCTTGCATATATGAAACAAGCATAATAAATTCATTGCTTTTGGAAAAACATTTTTAACCATATTCATCAAAGCAATGTCTCTATCAGTAACGATGACTTCAACTTCACCACTTGTAATATGTTCTTCCACCATTTGTAGTGCCCATGTGAAGTTATCAGTATGCTCAAACTGTAGATATGAAAATCCCACACAAAATGTCATTTCAATAGATGTAACACCAATAATCTCATGTAATGACATTCGATACCTATAGGTCTTGTAAGTGCTATCCATAATCAATGCTATTTGAAAATTATTTACAAGAGTGATAGCGTCTGGATGAGCCCAAAATATGTCCCTCAACTCGTCTGAACCCTCTATCTTGCTATATCGATAGACGTATTTGTGACGTTCCATCAATGTCAAAAGATGTTGCATTTCTGTTCTATTACCTCTAAGTGATGAACGATATGTTTAACGTGCATTGTAAACTTGTTTTATTGTCGTCAAACTTTCAACGTTATGATCCCTCAGTGTCGTTAAAATATTTTTTGGTTTTACCAAGTTCTTTGTCATATCACCAAGTACATTTTTCTCATCTTGAGATAATCAGCCTAAGAAAGAGTGAGCGGTTAGTTTTTTGGCCAATTCGTGGTCTAACACTTGATCGTGTTCCTCTCAATCTAAATGGATATTCACATTTTCTAGTCCAAGTACTCCACGTAAGATTATGATTCTTCCAAGGTCTATATTTATCATTTCTTTCACAACCAAGAATTAATGTTGTCTTTGTTCTTGGTCGTGTTGTCGCAATTTCTGATCTAAAAATTACAACAACAATTTCATTTTCCCTTCCAATATTTCTAGCCCATTTCAATAATTCATCTCATGTATCAAACATCATGTCGGTGATAAACACATTAGTCAAATCAATCGTAATAGGTTCAACTCCGTCATTCATAGCGTCAAAATTATGTTCCACATCATCATACATTTCTTCCAAATCAGGATCCAAATCATCATACATTTCTTTAAAATTAGGTTCCAAACCTTCATACATTTCGTCATTGTTGTCTCCCCATTGATCCATTTAACTGCATCCAATAAATTACATAAATATAACATAAAAAAATCCTAACTCCTAAACACAATAAAAAAAATATTCCAAATTTTATCAGCTTTACGTGAACTGAGAAAACGTATGTGTACATGAACTGAATTGAATTCAAGTGAACATACGTGAACTCAATTCACGTATGACATTTTTCAAATTCTTACCTTTACGTGAACTGAATTCACATATGTGTACGTGAATTCACATGTTTTCTACATGAATTGAGTTCATGTACACATACGTTTTCTAAGTTCACGTATCTCATATGAATTTTAAAACTCCATTGATGTATGAATCTTAATTCACGTATGTTTATGTAAACCTAATTCACGTAGCATCTGAATTTTCTTATTTTTATTAGATATGTGAATTCGTTTCACGTAAACGTACGTGAACTGAGTTCATGTACGAAACTCAGATTTTGAAAAAAAATATTAAGCAACGAAACACAACAAAATACATACCTAGTTGATTTGAGTCACTATAATAATGAAGATGATGAAAATGATGATGTTGAAAATGATTCAAGATTATTGAAGATGAAATGTATCAAAATGATTGAAGAATATTGAAGAAGATTGAAGAGGTTAGGTTAATGAAGATGAAGATAGAAAATGAGGAGTTCAATGATTAAAGAGGGAAGGGTAGTTTGGGTATTTTGATTTACAAAAAAATTGAGGGGTGTGGGAAGCAAAAGTGTTGATGAAATGCTTCTATTTTTCCTCTAATAATATTCTTCTATTTTGCCTATGATTTTTCTTCTTCTACTTTGCTTCGGATTTTCTTCTTCCATTTTGCATTTGTTGTTTCCCTATTGTCTTTCCTTTAATCATGGTGCCTCTGATCCAAGTTCCTCTTATCACGCTATTTGATCACGTATCCTTAGACTCTACCTCTGGTCACGTATCATCTGACAATGCCTTTGGTCACGCGCATCCTCCGACTATACCTCTGATCATGTATCCTCTGACAATGCCTTTGGTCACGCGCATCCTCCGACTATACCTCTGATTCTAGTTATTTATTAATCTCTAACCGATGATGCCATCACCCATGGGTCATCCATCTTTTACTTTTGTGCATTATCTAATTCCATTTCTTCTTTGCATCCTTTTGTCGCTGAAGAAGAAAATAAAATGTGGAAGTGGGAGTCGAAAAAACAGGTAACACCATATTTCTTTTTATGTCCTTCTTGATCCTTGGGTTGATTATTTCTTTTGGTTCCCTTTATGCAATTTATATGGCTTTCATAAGATCATTATAAAAACCTCCTTTTAAAAGCATATGAATATGACAAATGTAGGTTATGGGTTCATATTTTTTATAATCAAGTTCAATTTTTAAACATTTCAGTTAAACTCTACATAATCATGTTAATTTTTTTTTAGATATTGACATACCAGTTATTCAAATTGGATGGCATGTTTACCTAACTCTTAGTTCATCTACTATATTACTATCAATTTTAAAATGCAAATATAAATCCTTCCTTCAAAATACAAACAAAATTATACTCACATTTTATTTTTTCTATGCATCAAAGGGGACAAAAATTATTGTCCTCCCAAATAATTTATTTGTGCTTCACACATGTGTAAAATCTAGTAAATTAATGAGCTCTTCTCTTTTCTCTTTACTTTCATCTTTAGTTGAAAATCCCTTTAAAATCATGTGTTTAATCAAAAAGCTTTCGGTACATTTTTGTAAGGTTTTTCAAATTTGTGTTTTGAAAAAGATTTTATAATAAACACAATTTAAACCTATCTCTCTAGTGTTTTTTGTCACATTCAAATAATATTCAAAATTTATTTAAAATGGGTCTTAAAATTCTATTGATTTAGTCCATTAATACAACTAGAGTATTTGTCAAGCAAAAAAAGAACATCACCGAATATTTGTAGTGCAATAATGAATTTTAAAATACATCTTAGATATATTTTAAGACTTAATTCATATTTCATTCCAACATATGTTCTAAACTAATGGTCGTTTATTTAGAATGAAAAAATAATTCATTTGTTTTAAGGGGACAATTGCAAATCGCTAATTGTTTTTAAATAGAGTTAAATATATTGTAAAATTATTTTTTTGGATCTACCTAATGGAAATATAGCCTCTTTGAGACACAAAGTTGATGTGTGCTCATCAAGAATAAGATTTTTGACAATATTCTAACACTATGATGAAATTCCAAAGAAATAACAAAATAAAATGATAAACTTACGAAAAACTTAATTATCTCTTTAGTGTAGACAAAAATACTAGTTGGTTGAATAGGATAATAGTAAGAACTTCAAACAACATCAAACACCACGAAACTTATCTCATGAAAATCTATTCTTTAATGGAAAACAACATCAAACACCATGAAAAGTACACCATTTTACTTTGCTCATAGAATTCTACTTATTTGAACAAATAAGTGAACAAGAATCTTTTGTTGTTATACATTCAAAATTTCTTAACTGATTTAAGAAAAAATTACATCTATAAACACCAACTACAATCAAACCACAATAATAATAAAATATAAATTTTCATTAATAAAAATAAATTCTTACAACTTGGTTTTTCAACTTATTTTTATGAAAATCTCAAATATTAATTATGTTTGTAAATATGAACAAACAACAATTAATATCTCCAACGTTTGTCGTGCAATAATGTATGATCGATTTATTCTCCATAATATGAATTACATAATTAGTCAACAATCACTAACAATATGTTCTAACTAACAAATTATTCTCCATATTATGGTTGTCATGTCAAGCTCTTCCAATGCTACTAAATTTAAAATCGTTCATTTGTTTTTCATAAATTTTAAGAACACAACCTTCGAAATAATCTTGACAACCTAATCTATATCAATTTTATTGCTATCATCTAATATCGAACTTTATTCCATAAAAATATAAAAAATACGTCATGTGAAAATATAAATGATCACATTCAATACAAAATGTGCAACTCCAAAGTATCAACTTTGATGTTTAAACATTTGTTAGAATAAAAATTCTTATGTTAATTAAAATCATCTTGACATTTTATAAAATTAATTAATATATTTTTATAAACTTAAATGATTACACGAGAGAATAAAAATCACAAGACCTATTCCAATAAAATTTCTACTATAGAGTCTTCCTAATAAGGGAATATCAATCAGCATTAACAACTTTATAAACAACATTCCACTAAAGTGGATATACCAAAATAACTCTTAGAGAATATATGAAAATAACAAATCAATGATAGAAATAATCTATCAAAATTTTTTGGAATTGTTACGGCTGCCTTCTTTCTTCACTAAAATAGGGATTTCAAATCCCTTTTATTTTTCCTTCATATAGGTCAAGCCCAATAAAACACTAATACTAATACTAGTACTACTACAAATACTAATAATAATAATAATAATAATAATAATAATAATAATAATAATAATAATAATAATAATAATAATAAAATTGGTGGGTTCCACTTGGGGAGTTAGTCCACCCAACAAATCGTCCCTTCACAACTCAAGGGGAAAGGTACTCCTCAACCATGTCAACTTTCTTTCTACAACATATCATATTCGATAGAGGCAAGGTCTTCGTCATTATATTTGAACATGGAATCAGGCTTGAGAAAACAATTCAAAAGACACTTCAACATAATGGTGTTGTAGGGTGAATGAATCGTATGATTATGACAGAAGTAGATGTATGTTATCTCATGCAAAATTATCAAAATTCTTTTGGGGTGAAACAATGAAAACTGCAGTGAATTTGATCAATCTTTGTTCTTCTATTACACTTGATGACGATGTTCCAAATAGAGTGTGGACAAGGAAAGATGTCTCTTACCATCATTTCAAGTCAGAAAAGGGAGAAGACAAAGAAAATTTTGGTTCTGGTAGTGATAACATGTGTGTAACAAATTTGTTCCGTTTGATCTACAATTTTCGTAGGTTATTTCTACCACTGAGTTTGTTATTTACATATACAGTTTGATAGTTTTATCTTCTTTGAGAGTTACTTTGTTATATCCATTTTAATGGAATGTTGTTAGTGTTGATTAATGTTTACTATTGTTATTAAGAAGACTCTGATGCATTCATTAATTAGTATTGTAGAAGTTTTTCACTACAAGAAAACATTTCTATACCTATGAAAAATTAACCACGGATCGTAATCCGTGGGTAAATTAATTGTTATTTACGGAAAACTGTGTGTAATATTGTATAAAATAATTTTTTTTAATTAATTTCTACGGTAATTCCGTAAGTAAAATTAAAAATTCTATGGGTAAAGAAAAAAAAAATACAACTCTGACTTAAATTTTGCAAAATTTTTTCGTATTATTTTAACTATAACTTATCCATTGGTAATGTCTATTTTTTAGAAAATTTTTGTGTTGAGATTTTTATAAAAATGTTTAGGTGAAAACAAAGATAGCTCTTCACTATCAAAACCAATAGAAAGTCACATTCAGATTGCAACCAGAGAACCCTAAGCCCTTCTTCTTCTTCCAACCTCCTCCAGATTGCAACCCGCTCCGTCGACTCAGACCGTTCTGGATGCCGCCTTGATGATCGCTCTCTCTCAACGTAAGTTATCTTCCTTTATTATCGTTCTGAAATTTCATCGTCGCCCTCACTGAATCGACTTCATTTCGCCTTGATTCTGTAACTTTCGCCGTCGCCCTCACTAAATCGACTCTATTTCTATTATCTTTTCATTTTTTTGAAATTGATTTTTACTAAAATCGAGTCTTACTGAAAAAGCCCCAATTTGTATTGAAAACCCTAACTATTTTCACTAAATCGAGTCTTACATAATGTTGTAGTTAATAGTGTTTTAGTGAAATAAAAACACAATAGAGTACAATGGTTGCTTCTTTCTCGAACCAATCTCTGTTACTCAGTTGCTGTTCATGTTCAATATAGGATAGATATTTATTTGCTTCATCTAATTCTAATTTATTTTGTTAACATATATATTTGTTTTCATACCAAGGAAACTAATTAGAGTTTGATACATAAGTGTAAAGCGTTTTCACATATGTTGGTGTTTTTGATTCACTATGCATTTATAGTTTGATATTAGGTACTGTGTTCAGTTTGATTGCTAAGTGAGTATAAAGTTTTATGTAAAGAAAATGCCATGACTCTCTCTTGTGTTCAGTTTGATTGCTAAGTGAGTATGAAGTTTGATATCTAAGTTTTATGAAGTTAAATATCAGAAAACGTGGTTGAAGTAGAAGTTGTTTAAGGACTCTCTCTTGTGTTCAGTTTGATTGCTAAGTGAGTATGAAGTTTGATTGCTAAGTTTTATGAAGTTAAATATCAGAAAACGTGGTTGAAGTAGAAGTTGTTTAAGGACTCTCTCTTGTGTTTGTGATATATCTAATTAGTTTATATATAGATCAAGATATATCCGAAAGTAGTATGTGTATTGCACATTTACAATGACAAAAGCTAAATTTTGTTAGGATGTTTTCACTTTTTGGATGTTATTTTGTCCATCCTAATGTTGGCAACAATTTTTATCTTTTGTATCTTAAGAGTTTCATCATTTTTGATAGCTAGGTTGAACTTGATTAGGTTAGACCAGAGTTTCATCATTCTTTAATTTCACAACCTACAGTTTTTACCCTGTTTTGAGTTATTTAATTTCATTTTGATATTTTAATGCGACTGAATGTTAAATCACTGCTACTAAAATTATTCTTGTTCAGTTCAGATATTCTAACTGATTTTTGTTCATAATTCCATAGAATGTATTATTAAGTGAATAAAAGTTGTTTATTAATGTGAACTGCCACATGTATAGCACATGATTTGGGGATGTTTTACTTATGTGGTATAGGCTGTGATTTTTGTTTGGACATTATTTTTCTAAGGATTGTGTGAAAATATATTTGAATTTTTACTGTCTTGTTAACACCTTTGTATGGTGTATTGTGACTTCAAGGGATGCTTTCTTGTTAACTGGACTTTCATTTGCTAATAGGACTTTCAATTTTGCAGCTGCTGTTAGGACTTTCATTTGCTAGTAGGAATTCCGGTTACAAGTCCCATTATATCCCTAATAGTTGGTAGTGAAGACGAAGCACTGCAAGCAAGCCGGTATGTTTCATTCCCTTACTTTCTTTCCCATCATTTTTGGTGCTCAATGAACTAAAGATTGTGATAGTAAATATTGAATGGGCAAAGCATGATTAATGTGTTTGTCAAAAAAGGGAAGTGAAAGTTGAAAACAGATACCATATGTGGTAGAGAAAGCAACATGAGTGACATTTAAAGGGAAAGGGGTACTGAATATATAAATGGTTAAATGCAATGCTTTGAATGTTTTGAGCTAAGTTTGAAGGCCTCACACAGTGACACAGAGAGGGCTAGCATATGCATAATGCATGCACAATTATGTAATTGACCAATCTTTGACTCCATATTAAATACTCAATTCAACTTACTAAGTCGTGACTCTAAAATTCACTTTAGTTTATAAACTAAATTTATAAACTTTGTAAATTGAATTCACTTTAGTTATGTTTTTCAATTTCTTAACAATTCTAAACCATATAATGTCAATTAATTTTATAAAATTCACTTTAGTTTAATATAAATTTATAAACTAGTTAATTTAGTGAGTTAGAATTTAAATTCTTTTTTAAAGAGATATTTATATTAGTATTTCATGATTTTCGAATAAGATTATTTCTGATAAAAGAAATTTTAGTAACAAAAATTATTAAATAGTTTTTTAAATATATTTACATAAATACAAATTTAAAGATAAGTTTAAGTGTAAAGTTAAAAATAATTTTAAATATAAAATCAATTTTAGTTAAATATAAAATCAATTATAAAAGAAAAAATTGAGTTGGATTCGTTTAATTAATGAATAGTTTGCTAATTTGAGACACAAAAATGGTTTAATTTAAATTTGAAGTGATGCATGTTGTCCATATTGAAAATTGTGTTCTTGCAATAATTTGCTATAATGATACATTTACATTTGCTTCCTTATTTCAATAAATTGAGTCCTGATTTGATTTGAGTTGATTTTACAATACTATTCTATTTGATTTTACTATACTATACTATTTTTTTTATGTGAATTATCTATTTGATTTGATTTTACTATACTATTCTATTTTAAATTATGTTAACAATTTCGTTGCTCCTCAATGCTTTGTTTGTCCTTTAAAGTATGGATGGCTACAACCCAAATCGAAGTTGGGTATATGATAGACGTTATGTTCAACGAGGGGCGCGAGAGGCGCTAAGGAAAGTAGAGCAATGCCGACAAGAGGATGAGCAACACACTATAGAGCTCCAGATACAGCTTACAACATTGGCAAAAAGTGTTGCTTCCATACAGGTTGAGTCATCCCCTCGTCGTCGTCGTCCGAATTATGAAGAGGATGAGTCTAACGATGGTGACGGTGATGAGTAGTACTTATTTCAGTGTTAGTTTCGTATAGTAGTTATGACTATATATTTTGCTTAGACTCGTAAGCATTATCTATATATATTCTTATGATAATGTTGTTATGTGTATTCTGAAACTTATGGTAGTGACAATGTGCCGATGTTGAAAATTATGGTAGTGTAAGTTGCCCTTATTTTGAAACTTGTGGCAGGAGGTGTATTTTAAAAACATTGTTTATATAAAATTTCACTTTGTTTTGACAATGATATTTTAATATGCTTATAATTTATTTTAAACATATATTAAAAAAATACAACAAACTGTAAAAAAACAAAAAAAGATTTAAAATCATTTTTTCATTACCCACGGACATGTCATCATGGATAAAATTATAAATATCAAATATAAAGATGAACATTTGTCACGGATGGTCCGTCAATAACATTACTTGCGACATGTCCGTAGGTAATTATCTACGACATTATCCACATAACATCTATGAGTAGGTTTACCCACGAAGTCTCGGTAAGTCATATTACCCACGGACAATCCTTAAGTAAGTGTATCCTAGTGCTTTTCCGTCGATAAATATATTCCTACGAGCGATTTAGCTACGAACCCGTGTCCGTAGGTAATCCGTGGGTAATTTTTGTTTATCTACGGACATACCGTGGGTAAAGATAAAATTTGCCATAAATAACAACAATTTTTCTTGTAGTGTTTACTGAAATAAATCTGTAGTTTTTAGTCTCTCAGTTTGAGAGTAATATCTGATTTTTCCAACTTTGTATTGTGTCCATCAATATACTATAATAAATTAATATATGTCAATATTTGTTACTATAATCAATTAATGTTATAACACAATATATTTAACTATTATATTATTATAGAATTGATAACGTCTATAATAAATTTTAACTTTTTATTATTAATTAAACACTGTTTTTAAATTGAAATTAAAATATTGATTTTTCAATTTATTTTTAGGAAATTATTATTGACATTTTTTTTTTGTAGGAAGGACACATGAAACATATTGAGAAAGTACACCAATCAAACAATAATTTCTTAAGATGTGCAACAACATATGCCTGTGTCTGGTACACAATGGCCACCTTTAGGAAAGCCTTTTTGTTGTTTACAATATGTGACACATAACTCTGGTTTAACAGGACATGCTCCCAAAATAACACAGTTCCCGTTTGTTGCATCAACAACATTTCCTACAATTAAAAACACAATTAGTAATATCATTTAATATTTATATTTTTTTGTTTTATAATAAGTATATTATATATATTTGATAAAACATTGTTCCTAAATCTTAAATTAAAAGAAATATGATTTTTCAACACCATTGTCGTATTCTACAATAGCAAGTCTTTTTCATTGAAAATATAAAAAAGTTAAAGAATAAAACTTGTTTCTAACCTTGAACCATGACTGCAGCAATGCAGATAATTGCAAAGATAAAAACGAGAAGATTGTTACGAGTTGTCATTCTGTTATTCTGTTATGAATTGATGATAGAAAACACATTGGTATATGCTATTTATAATGACTAAGGAAGTTGATGCTATGAATTAAAAAATAATAAATAAGTCAAGAGAAATAAATTATCTGACTGCAATATAAATATTATATTGTAAATTTAATGTTTTTTTGTTGCATTTCTTATCCATGTTTTTTAGTTTTAATATTCTATAAAAAATTTATTGATCCGAAAAAGATAGACCTTATCTGAATGAAATGTATATATATATATATATATATATAT
>JBBPBT010000072.1:913364-939490 GCA_037974875.1 Cicer bijugum | reverse complement strand
TTTGTAAACAAAAATATATTTCTTTGCAATATATATGATTATAAATTAGTATTAGTTAATAACATTTAAAAATTATGTTTATTTTAAAAATTAAAATTTATTAAGTATTTATTTTAAATTTATTATCAAAACTACTACTACCACTACTATTACTATAACTCTATCATGTTAAATAGCATTATTGTTTTTAAAATATAACCATCTCTAAAATGAATATATTATTATATTCTAATAATAATAATAATAAGTTATTGTTGTTGTTATTATTGTTCAGTACTAACAAATAATATCCAAAGGTCATACCTCAACTAAATAAACAATTGTATTGATGTGTGATATCCTTATATTTGGAGCTTTTACATTTTTTTAATTCACACAATACTAACTCTAAGTTTCAATTTAATTACAATAGTCTTGCTTTTTAAATTGTCATCAACAAAATTATTGTCAATTATCTTTGTCTGACAACCACATTTCTAATATAGTCTCCAGTTATATACAAAAATTTAAAATTCTTAAATGCTTCTAGGTTATAACTCATCCTCCTAAAGTTAATACCATCAAGGAGGTGATTTGACATCCTCCAAAAGAATATTATGGGATTAAATGTATTAATGATGGAGCTGTCTCGATGTCCTGGTCTTGTTGCTTAGGGATATATATTTTGGGGTAGCTCAGCTACTTCTCTAGGTTGTTTCGCTGTTATCTCTGAGTTTATCTCTCTGGTTTTCCTGACTATGCATTTTGTATTGTTTATTTTGATTAGTGTCGAAACACTTTTGGGGTATTTCAACATCAACAACATCTTTTGGAATGTTATTGCCATCTTTGCCTATATCCCAAAGTTCAGGATTGTGAGAGTTTAGAAACTTTTAAGTATGTCTTTCCAATAGTCAAATCTTTCTCCATCAAATAGGGGAGACCTATTAACATTTCAACCTGTAACTTCTTTACCACAACAAGTCGTAATAATAGATCTTTACTCGGTTAAGTGTTCAACTTTGAGACCAAGCTCTAATACCAATTATAGAACGGAAAACACAAGAAAATAGAGGTTTTAATTGTATTTCTTTATAAAATGATTTTAACGTGACTAAGCTATAGTAAAGGAAACATAGTAGATGAACAAAAAGACATACGATTATCCTGGTTCACTATTAACACGGTAGCTACGTCCAGTTCCTTCAACTTGAAAGATTTAATCCACTAGTTCACTAAGAATTACACTTTCACTAAACACCTAGTCAAATTGCTCGTTTTCAAGTATTCTCACCTTTCTAGCTTAGCACAGTCAAATTGTTGAGGAATGCAACCATTATTGGGCTAAGTTAGAAGAGAATATGATAAGGTTTTGTAAAAAAGCTCACACATGAAGGTGTTAACAAATTTGTTATCTTAGAAACTTTTCTCAACACTTAGGTAAAATGAATGATAAGAGCAAGAGTGCAAATGAGGTTGTACGCGCTTCTAGCTTATGCATTTCTCGTTTTTCTAGTAAGGAATGCACGTCATTTTATAGAGACCATTTGGGATTGTTGGTAGTTGTCCTAATTGCAATAAGTCAACATAAGTCATGAAGTTTTGTATCATATCTTTTGAGATTTATTTTCCATAGAAAAATTTTCAAAATATATCATTGTAGTTGATTTAATGTATCTTGGTATGAAGACGAAGAATTAGAGGATACGATAATCAGATCATGTCTCACAGACCTACAAACAAGTAGTAGATTAAAGATGTTCGTCAAAGGATGCACAAAAGCTTTGTCTTTTTCATAGAGTTGACTTTCATCAAAATATTGACTTCTGTCAGAGCATACATTATAAATCAAAGTCAAACGATCAAATACTTGATTTGTTGATATGATTATTAGAGAGAGACAATCACTTGCTTGTCAAGCTTAACAAAGGGAGACAAATAAAACATAACTACATTCATCAAAGACAATTAAAACACAATATATCATGTATGTCCAGAGTCACCAGAACTAAAGTGTTGCTTGCTTTGTCGGAGTCAACTGAAATAGAGCATTGCTTCCATTATTAGAGGCGCATGTCACACCACTTTCACCATACTTAGAAAAACAAATTGAAGTGAAGCTTTGTTATTCCTTTGTATTAGTCCAATCATTAGAGGATATGGTTTAAAACCTATAAAACTCACTTCATCTAGGAACTGCACACTTAATCAAAATATTAGTGCATTAAATTGTTCCTATAAACAAATTTTGTTATTATCAAAGTAAGTAAGGATCATAGTTCTTCAAACACACTTGCACAAAAGACTACAATTGTACATAGCAAGCCCTCGATGAATTGATGGAAAATACAATTTTCTTGTTCATCTTAATTATAGTATACTTATTGTTAGAACGACAACATGATCTTACAAAAAATAAAGACAAAAATCTCAAATAGGAACTTAAGACGTTTGGTAACGAAGTCTGGCCAAATGATGCCTACATTTGGTACAAGATATTCTTAAATAATAATAATAAGGTTAAGATTACAACAATGCCCATAAACCATATCATGGGGAGCTATTGCTCAACATACTCCCTAGTTGCCCACAATAGTTAGTTGGGTCAATCCTCTTACTATATGCTTCTTATGAGCGATACTAAAAAATCTCCTCCTTAGCGAATGTCAAACCCCTATGAATATTTACTACATGACGTTGACATCTTGACAACTGGGGGGGGGGGGGGTACAACTCCTGCTTAAAATTGAGAAAAATGTAACAAGTCCAAGCAATGCTTGAACTTTTCACTGGTGACACTACGCCAAAAATGACATTTTATAGCGCTTATTAAATCCAAGTGTTGTTGTATAATATTTTAAAAATAACAGAGGATACAACATCGCTTTTTTGACAAGCGCTGTGGAAAAAGCTTTGTTGTAGGGTCATATAGGGTCACATAACGCTTACACATAATGTTTACAAGACTTTTACAACGCTTTTTCAAAAGCGCTGTAAACTGAAGCGCCCTCACATAATGTTTTATAGCGCTTTAAACATAAACGCTGTAAAATATAGCGCTCCCACCTTCTATTACATAGCTTTTAAAGCGCTGTAAAATACATGCGCTTTCACATAATTAAAGGACCTATTAGAGCATTTTTTGGAAAAACGCAGTGAAAAACTTTTAAAAATTAAAATAAGGAGGTCTTTTACAGCGCTTTTAGACAAGCACTTTAAAAGGCTTCTAAAAAAGTTGTAATAGGCTTTTAAAAAATAAATTAAAGAGGTCTTTTACAGCGCTTTTGGACAAGTACTTTAAAAGGCCTGTAAAAAAAAGTGTTGTAATAGGCTTTTAAAAAATAAAATAAGGAGGTCTTTTACAGAGATCTTTCAAAAAAGTGCTGTAATAGGGTTTTATATATAACAGTAAACCTGTCAAAGACTTGTACTTTCAAATAATTAAAGGACCTATTATAGCGTTTTTTGGAAAAATGTTGTAAAAGACTTTAAAAAAATAAAATAAGAAAGTCTTTTACACCGCTTTTGAAGACTTCTAAAAAGGCGTTGTAATAGGCTTTTAAAAAATAAAATAAGGAGGTCTTTTACAACACTTTTGGACAAGCACTTTAAAAGGCTTCTAAAAAAGCACTGTAATAGGCTTTTAAAAAATAAAATAAGGAGCTCTTTTACAATGCTCTTTCAAAAAAGCGTTGTAATAGGGTTTTATATATAACAATAAACCGCTTCAGTTTTCTCTTTATTACATAAACTTCACTATGCTTCAGTGTCCTCCACTACATGAAAAATTGTATATATCTACGACTTATTTTATCTTTACTCACGACATGTCCGTAGGTAAGTAAAAATTACACACGGATTACCCACGGACACGAGTTCGTAACTAAATCGCTCGTAGGAATATATTTATCCACGGAAAAACAATAGGAAACACTTACTTAAGGATTGTCCGTGGGCAGTATAACTTACCTAGACTCCGTAGGTAAACGTACTCATAGATGTTCTATAGATAATGTCGTAGATAATTACTGACGGACATGTCGCAATTAACATTACCGACATACCATCTTTGACAAATTATATTGTTTTATATTTGATATTGATAATTTTATCTGTGACATGTCTGTGAGTAATGAAAAAATTATTTAAATCTATTTTTTATTTTTTTACAATTTGCTGTATTTTTTAATATATGTTTAAAATAAATTATAAGCATATTAAAACATCATTGTCAAAACAAAGTGAAATTTTATATAAATAGTGTTTTTGAAATACACATCATGACTGCCACAAGTTTCAAAATAAGGACAACTTACACTACCATAATTCTCAAAGTAAGCACATTGTCACTAGCAAAAGTTTCAAAATACACATAATAACATTATCGTAAGAATATATATAGATAATGCCTACAAGTCTAAGCAAAATATATAGTCATAACTACTATACGAAACTGCCAATGAAACCAATACTACTCAACGCCGTCATCATCGTTGGACTCATCCTCATCATAATCTGGATGACGACGACGACAAGATGACTCGACCTGTATGGAAGCAACACTTTTTGCCAATGTAGCTAGCTATATCTGGAGCTCTATTGTGCGCTGCTCATCCTCTTGTCGACGTTGCTCTGCTTTCTTTAGTTCCTCTCGTGCCTCTTGTGCCTCGTTTCTGCCACTTTCGCTTGCTCCTCAAAAGCTGCTATTTGTGCAGCTATCTCGTTAGAGTGTTGAGACAAGACATTGGCGCAACCTCTAGATGGACGAGAATCTAGGACTAGGCTTGCGACACCTGGTCTATAAAGCGAGGATCTGTCTCCAGCACCATAGTTCCATCCTTTATTCTTCCCCTCAACAGATTTGACCCATATGTCTAAGCGAGCTTCCACATTAACCACTTGGCTACGACTACTAGATGCTTCCCCATTTTTGGAAGCTTGTTGCAACTTAACTTGAAATGTTTCCTACAATATTAAATAGAAAATAATTTAACATAATCAAGTTATTTTTACAGGAAATACAAATGAAAGAATGAATGATTTAATATTTCTTACATATGTTTTTTTTGCTCTTTCATCAACCCAAGAGTTATCCTTCTTCTTAGTGTGAGTTTTTAAAAAGACCTCATCCAATGTGGGGTCTCTACCTAACTCTTCAGCCTTACAAAAAATAAGAAACAACATAACCGTGAATAAAATGAGAGGCACATTTCAGCAGCAAAGGAAAACAACAAAATATTTTAGCAAAATAGCTCTATGCATTTTGAAACAACAACACAACAAAACCATAAAATTAGCAAATAGTAGGCATGCCCTTGATATAGAAAGTGTACCATCCAAAGGATATGTTCAACAATGGATATAGATCCACCAGTATGGAGAGCTCCTCCTTTAGAAGAAGCACAATTTTTCTTAGCTCGATTTGATATCTCCTTAAATGACAGATCCATCCATATCTTCTCAAGATCATTCTAAACAGTTTCTCCCATCCAAGTTGGACACTTACGCTTCTTTCTCGCTTGCACAACATATTAAAAAGATGCATTGAGTCTTTTGTATTGAAGATATTCCTAATCTGAAAATTGTGCTCAGGCAACTAAGCAACTTTCTCTTGCAACGTTACATTACAAATAAGTTATAATGTTGCAATTAGTATGCACACAATAGTTCAACTCATTAACAAGATATATAATTTAATCTTACACCAAATTTGTCGAACCAGCGTTCCAAAGTTAATTATGGGATTGCTCCCCAGGTAGGATACGTATCAACATAATGTGATGTAATGACTGAGGTGAGAGCCCTCGAGGCCACCCTACACGGTAACCACCTGTAAACAATTTTTAAAAAAAATAAATTCAAACGAACCATAATCCTCATGTAGTAATGAAAATTTAATCAAGACTAGTTACATACCCTCGACCATCCGACCATGACTAAAATCGGAGCATCTTGACCCTTGAGTCTTATTACCAATAGCAACAGGGCTTGAAGGTGGTGGATTAGCAAAAATTGAAGTATGTCGTGAAGCAACAAATGTTAATGGTTGTGACGGTGAATGATCAATAGTCAGGGAAATGTTGTCTTTTGGGACAAAACTTGGTTCGGCATCATCACTATAATTGGTTCAGATTGAGGTTGGTGTAGTGGCATTGGCATCTAGTGGAAATTGACCAATTGTTGCTTGTACCTGCTGAGCTACTTAAGTTACCTTATGCGGTAAAATCATGCGATTTTTCTTCAAAGGAAGCTTGAGTCTAATCTTTTTTTTGGAGTCATCTATAAAAAATAACATGAATAAAAACAATTAGCACACACAATAGTAAACGCAATTCAAGACGTATTCAAGATTATCAACTCTACAATATTAAAAAACTTAAATCTAAAACTAATATATAAAAAGGTAGAATATGAAGATTTATACAAACAATCAACTACTATTTATACTTTCTAAAAATTCAAAGGTCAATTGAAGAATCATCCCCATCTTCATCTTCCATATCACTATCAGTATCAATTGTAATATTTGGAACAAATGTTACATTGACTTCTTCATCGCTATGTGTTTCATCATGCAAGCCAACCATTTCTTCAATTTCAGTTAATTGTTCAACATGTGCCATATCTTCATCTTGATAGGGCATGTCCTCATCGGCTCCATCCACCTCTACATGACCTATAGACTTTTTTTTGATAACTGCAGACCAATGACGCTTATCAGTTCGCATTTCAGGATAGGGTACATAATAAACTTGTCTAGCTTTTTGTGCAATTATGAAGGGATCATAGAGATCATATTTTCGATTTATCTTGATATCTACAATATCATATTGTGGATGAACTTTGGTTCATCTGTTCCGTCTAGGATCAAACCATTGGCAGTAAAACAAGGCTACCTTGTGAGGCAATTTGTAATACTCCAACTTGAAGATATGTTGGATAACTCCATAGAAATCATCTTCCCCTCCTCCAATAACCCCTTTCACATAAACTCAACTATTTATGGTTTTCTTACCTTGAGACCAAGCTTTTGTGTGAAATTTGTATCCATTAATGTAATACTTGTGCCATGTTTTGACCATTGAGTTAGGACCCCAAGCTAATGATAACAAGTTAGGGTCAGTCACACTATTTGCCTTGTCACTAGCCTATACAAACATGATATTCACAATAGTTATGTGAGAAGTTCTAATTTATTTGCAACAAACTTCAATAAAGCACTTACATACGCACGAAACCATTATGGGAATTCTCCATGTATACGAGTTTGAGATATAGGATCTTCTTCAATAATGGAATTAGAGTGCAAAAAGGCACTGTTAATAATGAGAGAATTGTTATTACATGTATTTGGTAATTATGTGGGATGTGTGCTTACAAATTACTTACTCAATATATGGCTTGACCTCGTTGCAATTGATGAGGATGTGTACATGAGCAAACCTTCTTTCAGCATCACATAACCAATGTGTTTGGGCCTTCCCACTAGGACGTCCTAATTGATTGCTAATTGACAGTGTTGTTGTGACAACATCATTTAATTTTGCACCTTTATTACGTTGGCTTCTATTAAACAAAAAGAGTGTTTTGAAATAGTGGGAACACAAATATGTTGTCTCTCGATGTAAGTGTGACATACATATTGAGTCTTCCACTCTAGCCTTGTTTTTCACTATGCGCTTAAAATCACCCATCATTCTGGAAAAATGAGAGCAATAACTTAATAAATGTGGAAATATCTAAAAAAAAAAATGAAATCCTTAATGGTGAATATAAATTACCTTTCAAATGGATACATCCATCGATATTGAACTGGACCACCAAGTTTTGCCTCATACGGGAGGTGAATTAGAAGATGCTCCATTGAATAAAAAAGTCCTGGTGGAAAGATTCTTTCAAGTTTGCATATGATGAATGGAATATTTTCACCCAATTTGACCAATTCATCATGTCTTAAGGTATTGCTGCATAAGCCCTTAAAGAATTGACTTAATAGTATTAATGGTTTCCACACATGGTCAGGCAATGAACTAAATGCAAATGGAAGCAAACACTCCATAAATACATGACAATCGTGGCTTTTCATCCCATTCATTTGTGCTCTATTAACATCTGCAAATCTTGCCAAGTTAAAAGCATACCCATCTGACATCTTATGCTCTTTTATCCATTTACAAACTTTCTTTTCCTTACTAGACGTAAGGCAATAATTTGCCTTAGGTTTTGTCATTTTTCCATTGTCATGTGGAACCAACTCCAAGTCGCTACGTTGGCAAATGATGGCCAAGTCCATTCGTGTTTTTTCATTGTCTTTAGTCTTGTTCTTGACATTCATGACAATGTTAAACACATTATCAAAGAAGTTTTTTTCTATTTGCATGACATCTAAATTATGCCTTAATAAATTATCTTTCTAGTATGGAAGATCCCAAAATATGCTTCGTTTAGTCCAGTTATGGCTAACTCCATATCCAAACACTTTAGTATGTGCACTATCTATCACTCGTGGAATATTGTGAACCAAACCCCAAACTTCTTCACCAGTCAATATTGGAGGAGGTTCATCCTTCAAAACCCTATTTTTAGTGAACCCTTTTTTACTTCTTCTAAATGAATGGTTATGAGGTAAGAAACGACAGTGATAATCAAACCATGAATTTTTGCCACCGTATTTTAAAGTAAAAGCCTTATTTCCATTCATACACACCGAACAAGCCAAATTACCTTGGGTACTCCATCCAGATAACATGCCATAAGCAGGAAGATTATTAATTGTCCACATTAAGGTTGCCCGCATTACAAAGTTTTGTTTCATGGAATTATCATAAGTCAAAGCCCCTTCACTCCATAATTGTTGAAGGTCATCTATTAACGGTTGTAAATACACATCAATGTTTGCTTTTGGGTTAGATGGTCCAGGTATGAGACAAGTCAAAAACATGAATGGTATAGTCATGCACATTTCGAGCGGGAGATTATACGGGGTCACAACAATAGGCCAACAAGAATATGGGGATGAAGATGCTTGAATGTATGGTGTGAAGCCATTAGAACATAAACCAAGCCTTACATTTCTTGGCTCATTTGCGAAGTTTGGATACCTTGCATCAAAATGCTTCCAAGCTTCCCCATCAGATGGATGACGTAAAATGCTTGAACTCAATCTGTTATGTTGATGCCATCTCATTTGGGCAGCAGTTTTGGTTGATGCATACAATCTTTTTAACCTAGGAGTGATTGGCATATAGAGCATCCTCTTAACTGGAATGCCTTTGTGGTTACCTATCCCAGGCTTACAAGGAAAATATCGGGGTTCATGACAAAACCTACACTCTTTATCTGCACTATTCTCTTTGTAGTACAACATGCACCCTTTAACATAACAATCAATTTTCTCAGACTTCAATCCTAGCATTGTCACCAATTTTTTCGCTTGGTAAATTTTTTTTGGAAGTGAATCCTTAAAAGGACACACATCTATAAGCATGCTTGCAAAGAAATCAAGACATTTTTGCGGAACATTCCAATTTGATTTGCAAGCTAAAAGTTTCACGCATATTGAAAGTTTTGAATCAGAAGCCCCCTCATATAAGGGTTTGTTCGTAGTAGTTAATAAATCATAAAAGTCTCGAGCATCCTCATTTGGGGGCTTTTCATTAATCTCTTCCTTGTTGCCCTCATCACCCATATTTTGGAAGTCATAAGTTGGACCAAATGCATCATCGACCATATGTTGCATTAACGTAAATGGATCATCGTTATCAATATATCCACTACTACTTGGAACATTTTCTGGGTCAATGTGTGGGGCTTCTTCACCATGCTCAATCCAATACCAATAATTTGGTTGAAACCCAAACATATACAAGTGAAGTTTGGCTTCACTTACAGACAATACACCGCTACACATACAATTGTGACAAGGACATCTGATGCCACCATCTTTTACAAATTGATTTCGACTTATTGCCTTTGTTATAAACTCTTTAACGCCTTTTGCGAAGGCTGGTTTCAACCCACCTCATTGAACATAAAGTCTATCATATACCCAACTACGATCTGGGTGGTAGCCATCCATACTTTGAAGGACAAGCAAAGAATTGAGGAGCGATGGAACTGTTAACATAATGTATTTTTACATATCAAATAGGATATCTATACAAACCTCAAATAGATAATTCACATCTAATAGATAATTCACATTTAATTGGTTAATTTCGAATTTTACATGAAGAGTTACACTAATTAATTCATATGTTGACAATTTTGTTTTAGGATTCTGCTGATATGAATTATTGTGTTTATACCATCATATATATGCATTTCCTAATTATCATTGTAGTTTTCTTTCAAAATAAACGCTCAATCACCTGTTGCTATTGTTTTTCTTTTCAAATGGATAGGCTGAACCATTAAAGAAAAAGCCCAAAAAATCTTTATATGCAAAAACCACTGACATCAGAATCAATCCTCAAGTGGCTGCAAAGAGACTAAACATTGACTACGATTCTGCTGCTCAAATAAAGCAGAAAATTTTGATTCATATACTGAGCATATTTTGTTTTGTGAATGAGTAAGAAATTAATAAGTGGCACTAATCATACCTTACATTTAAAGTCAATTTTTTAATAAAGTTGCTCTTACCATAAGTACATAGATAAAACAAATGCATACACCTTAAAAATCTAAAAAGAAATGCAATGCATAATATAAGTTTGGTGCTTCAACCTCTGCTTATCAGTTTTTTTTTTCAATTTTTAATAATAATGTTTTGTTTGGAACATGTAGTACTAACATGAGGTCAATGAAAAAGAATGTAAAATAAATAATTCTCTAACATGAGGTCAATGAAAAAGAATGTAAAATAAATAATTCTTATACTAAAAAGTTGCTTTTATTAATCTACAACAATCATAGGTTGAAGGTGCAACAGATGAATTGATGGCAGAAAACCAAACATACGGGATACTTTTTCTCATAATGGAAATGATATTGTTCTCAAATACTTTGCACTAAACAAATACAAGACCATGATTTCTTGCAGGAAGATGTGCAACTCATGGCCAACATGGGCTTAGATGCTTATAGATTTTCAATATCATGGTCAAGAATTATTCCAGGTAATTAAAATCACTAGAATGATGTTAAAGAAATTAAATTTTTAAGTGATGTCTAAAATAATGTTAATTATTAGTACTTTTTTGAAAAAAATTAGGAAAGGAGATATTATTATTTTATAAAATGATACTAATAGTCATTTTATTGAGTTTTGAAGGATTTTGAACTCTGTTTTTTGAGTTGATAACTTATAGACAAAAATGTTATTTTTACCTAATTCTCTAATGCTTGTCATTTGAATATAGTTACCTAGAATAAACTGTTACATTGACTATTTTTTACCCATCTTATTCCTATGTGTTAACAGATGGAAGAGGACCAATTAATCTCAAAGGACTATATAGGTTCTAGATGCTAAGTAAGATATATATTCATCTTTCTTATCCCAATTCAGCAAAATATGTCGAAATATTATGACAGCAAAATATGTTACTACCTCAAATTTATGTCATAATATGTCAAAATAAAGCTAAGATATGGAAGATTATATTAACACAATTCAGCAAAATAACAAGGAACAATCAACACATAGAAATCTTCCTTGAAAGTCAAAGACAAAATTTAATTCTTATTCACATCAAATCAATAGCACTGATATAATTCCTAATCTTTTAGCAGTAACTAAAATATAAATTAAATCAGTAGCCAATTATCATGTGTTTAACTCCTTCTAGAAATCAAATCATTAACTAAACTAATACTAAATAATCAAATCATGTGTAAAATATATAGCCATTTGTTCTTCAACACTTACTAGTCAATCTTTCAATTTACGTTCATTACGGAGGAAACCACATAATAAACGAAAAGATCTAATATCCAAGCAAAAGAGTAGACAACATCAAATAAACCAAATATGGGAAAGGCATATCTGTTGGAGATCCTGATCAGAGGCACTATGCTTAACAAATGTTTCAATTACCACAGGTCTTAAAGAGCACAAAAGGCGTCTAATCTAGTAAAGGCAGCAAGAACAATGACTTGTAAGAAAGAAAGTAAATGATTTTAATGACAAATTAAATCAAGAACCAACCAACTAGGAACATGAACAATTTGTATAACATTCACTACAACACTATTAACTACAACATTATGTAAGAAAAACAAAGAAATAGATATAAAGAATATGAATAATTTCGGATTTGAAGGAAAATGGTTAGGGTATTAAATAAAAATTGGGGCTTTTTTAATAATAGTAAAGAAAGTCTAAGCGCATATGGCACAAAAAGGAAATACGATTTCAGTAAGACTCGATATGGATCGTAGTTCAGATTCAAGTTAGTTTAGTGAGGGCGACCGCGAAAGCCACCGAATGGGTCAGTCTTTTCCTTCAGTAAAGGCGACCGCTTAAGCCACCAAATGGGTCATTCTTTTCCTTCAGTTAGGGCGACTGCGAAACTCACTAAACGGGACCGGACCAGGCGAAACTCACTGAACTGGACCGGACCAGGCTAACGACTTCTTTGAGCACTGGAAGAGACCCCGAGACAAAATGAAGTTTGAGTACAATAAAAAAAAAAGGAAGATAACTTACCCTTGAGAGAGAGCGATCGACAAGGCGGCATCTAGTGTGGTCGAAGTCGACGGAGGGAGTTGCAATCTGGAGGAGGATGGAAGAAGAACAAGAAGGGTTTAGGGTTCTCTGGGTTGTAATTTTGAATGAATGAGTTGTTTTAGGGGTTGAGAATGACCAGAATTTTGGTTTGCACATAAATCTTTTTTTATGAAATTCAACACACAAATTTCATTAACAATCAATGCACAAATATTTATTGACTTATATATTTTATTTTATAGTACCCTCGTCAAAGTAACATCATAGACTGTAGATACTATATATTGTTATTCATGAAGGAGATTGTTGATATAATCCTAGAAAGAGATCTAACAGAAATAAAGGAATGCACCTGTTACAGCGCTTTTTTGAAAAAGCGCCGTAAAACTAGTACAACAAGCAGTGCATTTTTAGAAGAGATTTACAACGCTTTTTTATTTTAAAGAGCACTGTTGTATATTTTTACATCGCTAGATACTACAGCGCTTAATTTTTTAAAAAAACGTTGTAAATGGTTACAAAAAACGCTGTAAAATACTATTTTTCGCGTAGTGTGAGTAACTTGGTCAACATGCCGGTTGCATTTTCTGAAGTATGAACCTTCTCAAGTAATATATTTCCATATGCAAGTAACTTTTTAATCTTGTGAAACTCACATCAATATGCTTGGTCTTGGCGTGATGCAATTCAACCAAACTCAACCATGCTTAGCACCCAATTCCTTCATTAATCTAATAATGGATAAAGACTTTTTGGTCGCCTCAGCTACTATCATGTACTCTGCTACAATGGTAGACATATATAGCTACTATAGATTGAAGTGATGACTTCCAACAAATAGGTCATCTTGTAAGAGTAAAAATATATCATGTTGTAGACCTACTATCATCCATATCACCTGCATAATTAGAACGATATCCTACAACTGAATGATCATCTTGTCTAGTGCTAATCATTATACCATGACCTATTGTAACCTTCAAGTACCTAAAAATCCATTTAACTGCTTCCCAATTTTGCTTAATGGTTTGGACCTAAACTTGCAAACTTCACAGACAGCTTGTGCCAAATCACTACTCAAAATTTCGACTTTAGCGACCGATTTAGAGACTTAATATTTTCAGTCACACTAGTGACTGAAATAGAGACGATAATTTTGAACCTCAAAACTAAATATTTTTGCATCACTAAATCATTATACCATGACCTATTGTACCCTTCAAGTACCTAAAAATCCATTTAATTGCTTCCCAATTTTGCTTAATGGTTTGGACCTAAACTTGCAAACTTCACTGACAGCTTGTGCCAAATCACTACTAGAAATTTCGCCTTTAGTGACCGGTTTAGAGACTAAATATTTGCAGTCACACTAGCGACTGAAATAGAGACAATGATTAGAGACTGAAATAGCAATTGAAGTTTAGTGATCAAAATTTCTATCGCTAATTTTTTTTTTAATTACATCGTTCTATTTTTCTCATCACCACACTCAGTTTCTATTTCTTTCTCAACCTACCTGAAACCCTAAAACCTTTCTTTCTCAATCCACCCGAAACCTTAAAACTATTCATCTCTTGCTAATCCCTTCTCACCGTCATTTAATACGATTCACTGTTGTGAAACCAATTAGTTCGAATTTCATCTCTGCCATTTCATCACGAAACCATCCTATTGCTAACCCCAACTGATTTAGATTTTTCTTGCAATCGCGAAACCAATGAGTTCTCTTAAACCCTTAAACTGCAATTGCGAGGTGAATCCCTCATTCTTTGTCATCTTGTCGGCTAACAGGAAACCCTCTTTTTATAGTTCGAAAGTTGTTGATAATGTTGAAGGAACTCCCACTCCCACTGGTTCATCATTCAATCGTTAAAATTAAATTCCCATTTCGGAATTTTATTTTGTGATATTTATTGATTTTTTATATTGTTGAATCTTAAATGTAGAAACTGTGAAGGATCTTTATGATAAAATGTTTGAATCTGCAAAAGTTAAACGATCGATGCCTCCAAATGCTTGGTTGTGGTCAATGATTGCTAATTGTAAACAGCATCACGATATTACACTTCTCTTTGACATTTTGCAGAATCTTCACACATTCGTTAGTTTTTATCTCCTAAAAATGTATTTTCAATTATTTGTTTATTTATTTATTTATTCTTTTTGCTATGGCGATGAATTTAATATATATGGTGAACAGAGGTTGTCAAACCTTCGCATACATGACAATTTTGATTGTCATCTCTGTCGCGAAGTTACTAAAGCATGCGTTCATGCCGGAGCCCTTGATTTCGATATGTTTTGTTTGTGACTTTATAAATTTGTGTGGTTTCATTTGTGAAGTTTGAAGATATGAAATTAAAATTTTAAGGCTATATTGGCTTGAATATGTGAACAGGAAGAAGGCTTTGTGGAAGCATAATGTTTATGGATTGGCGCTAAGTGTTTCATCTGTTCATTATTTACTGATATTGTTAGTTATACTAATGTTTTAATTTCTTTGATTTTGTCTCCTGTTTGTAAGTTATTGTGAATTTATTGTAGCGGCATGCTAAGAACCATAATGATACTAACCTATTGGTGGAAGTAACGAAACTTTTGAAGAAGAAAGATTTACCTTTGCAACCGGGCACGACAGATAGTTTTCAGGTATGTTATTGTTTTAGTATTTTCATTATTTAGATGGAAATAGTACTCTTTGAAATTGTTGGAACATAACTATGTTATAGTGTGAATTTAAAAATGTGTTGAAGTCTCACATTGAAAATAAATATTTTTTGTAAATTTAAGTGGAAAGAAAATTGTTTAAAAATTCAAGTCCCACATTGAATTTTTTTTTTTTTTTGAAATTCAACATTAAAAAACTATCATATTTTGTAGTTTTAACTCTATACATACTAAAGTCTCAAATTGGTTAGAAAATAAATGTGAGTTTGCATTTATCACTATATAATGAGCTTCAAACTATTGTGAAAAAGACACTAAAGTTGAATATTTTTTCCAACTTTCTTTTTTCTCCCTCTTATATCCTGCTCGCCTAATTTTGAGCCACTTCTCTCCTTTCTTTATGTCCCTTTTGGTTTTTAGAGTGGTCATTATGTCGCAGTCCCTTTTAGTTTTTAGAGCGGTCATTATGCCGCATTCCCTTTTGGTTTTTGAGCGGTTATTATGTCGCAGTCCCTTTCGGTTTTTGAGCGGTTATTTTGTCGCATTCTATTTCGATTTTTAGTCCGGTTATTATGCTGCAGTCCCTTTCGATTTTTAGAGCGTATGTCGTAGTCGCTTTGTTTTCTAGAGCGGTTGTAATGTCGTCGTCCATTTGTTTTTAGAGCGGTCGTTACGCCGTAGTTATGAGTGGTTGTAGTATCATGTTGCGAATGACTTTAATCGTCATATTGAGAGTGACTTTAATCGTTATATTAAGAGTGGCTTTAAGCGCCATATTGATGGTGTAATTCTAGAACGGTTTTCTACAGTGGATTGTTTTATCTTGGGGACTTCGTGGTTGATAGTCTGCCTTGCACAATTTGGGCAGTGCTGCGAAATGTCTTAAAGAGAGCGACCCAGTCCGTGACTCAACCCAGTAATATCTTCGGTGGTATAAATTGTGATTTTTAAATAGTTTTTGAAACTCAAAATCCAACAGAAATTTTGCCGTTGGCTGACATGTACTCATTTCTAATCACGCTTTGTTGTTAGCCCCTCAAAACACTATTTGATACTATTTGATTATATGTATTAGAGATACTTCATGTATACCACAAGTAGTGGATGCTAGCTTTATGATATAAACCGCCCATTAACTAACTGATTAAGTTAGTTATCGGATGTTAGAGTTTGTTATGATCCCTAACCTCCTATACAAGGAGTTGTTCTTATTGTACTCATGAGCTTGCGAAATGCTTAGATGCATTGTAATATAATATAACATGTATTTGGTAACAAAAAAAAGTAAAATGCCAATGATTGAAGCTGAAAATGAAGCATATCATTATCTGGAGAAAAAATTATTCTGCGTCTAAAGGTTGATTTTGGTATTGTGTAACTAAACATAAATTATGATTCACACTTTTTGTTATGTTGCCTTCAATATTTTATGTATCTATTTCTGACCTACTATCTGAGTCGATCATTTGCAGCATTTGTTATAATACATATGAGAAATGAAATAGATCAACAAAGACATGAATTTGAAGAAATGAGAAATACAAGTGATCACCTTCGAGAGGAATTGGTTAATACAAATAGAGCAGTTGAACGCAACAATCAAATGATAAAACAACTGATGAATAACTTGAACTTTAAACCCAAGTCGTATACTATAGATCAAATTCATGAAGATAAGATTGATGATAATGATGATGAGATTGGTTATCATGATGCTCGTGATCATGATGATGAAGAGTTAGATGGATAGTGATAAATTAATTCGAAGAACCAATATGTTGCAATTTGTTATGATTTAATACATTTTGTTTAAACTAAAATTTTATTGTATTATTTTGAGTATTTGGAAATATTACTTAAATATATTATATTCTTTAGTTATACACGGTGATATGATTAATACTTTTAAATTATTTTGGTATATGAACTATTTTGATATTGAAATCAAATTAAAAAATTATTTTATGGTTCTTTTGGACATTAAAGTAATGAATTCAAAAAACAAAGTAACATTTAGAGACATAATGGGTGAGTAAATATTCAATAAAAATAAGAATTTATGTCATAAATTTCGTCTCTAAATAATTCGATAATGGCAAAGCAAATTAATTTAAAGTGGTTACTAAATCTTTCTAAAACTTTAGTCACTAATTCAGTCTCAAAAATCAGTCACAAGATTCAATCACAAAATCAGTTACAAAATTCGACCACTAAATTCGGTCGCTGATTTGGTTGCAACAATTAGCAACTGACAGTTTACCTACTGATTTAAATTGTCCACTAAATCGGTCGCTATTGGATTTAGTGACCAAAAAATTGACCTCTAAAAGCACTTTTTCTAGAAGTGAATATGATCTAATGCAAACCATAACATACATTAAAACACCAACATCACTAGCACACATAACTTTTGACATATAATCAACTTTTTCATCTGTCTTTGGATACTGATCCAACGTTAGCTTAAAGTGATTCGTCAATGGAGTACTCATAGCCTTCTAATTGCTCATATCAAATCTATTTAACACCTTTTTCAACTAATATTTTTTCAGAGAGCCATAACTTTTTAGTACTCATATCCTTGTGAATTTTCATACCAATAATCTTTTTAGTAGCACCCAAGTATTTCATGTCAAACTCCTTTCTCAACATGATTTTCAGTTCATTTACATCATGTAAATGATTAGCATCAATAAACATGTCATCAACATACATTAATAGGAAATTAAAAGAGTCATCGTCAAGGCTCCTAACTTAAACACAACAATCATACTCACACCTTATCCTTCATAGACGAATCATTCCCACAGTTTTATCCTTCACTTAGGTCCAGTTGACTTATGTGATGTCATTCAGTTTCTCCTCTTGCTGTGCCTTTTGCATAACTTAATGTGCAAACAAATCCTTACCCCTTATTTTCCATAACGCAAAGTTATTGTTCCGTCAAACTTTGCATCCTTGAATTTTGCACCAGAGTTACTCTTCATCTAATACCAATTGTTAGTATAGCAACATGATCTTTACAGAATAAAGAGAAAAATTGTAAATAGGAACTCAAGACATTTGGTAAGAAAGCTTAGCCAAATGATGCCTACATCTCTAACTAAATATATTTTTCATATGAATAATGACATATGAAAAATTGTAAATAGGAACTCAAGACATTTGGTAACAAAGTTCGGCCAAATAATGTCTAAATCTTCAACAACAATTTTTTTTCATATTTATCATATGTATAATTAATTACATATGAAAAATTAATACATCTAACTTTCAACTTTAGAATTTTTTCATATTTTTAATTAACAAATGTCATATGAATAATTAATGAATCTAGATGGTTCTATATCATAAAATTGTTTGTCATATCACTAAAAATGTGTCAAATCATCATTTTTTTTAGTTCAAAAATCTAAGGGAGGGGCCAAAACTGTCGATTTTTGAAATAGGGGGACCAATTCTGTTAATTGGTAATAATAGAGGGGCTAAAACTGAAATTAAGTCTAAATAGTAATAATAAAGTTTAAATTACAACAAAACCCTTGAACCATAATACGAGAACTATTGTCCACCTACACCCCGGTTGCCAAACCGCCCACTTGATAGTACCTATGAGCCATACTCAACACTCTTGAATTGAAACATTATCCCACATCTTACCTTTTTTCGACGCTTTCACACTCCAATTCAAGTAAACAAGAAAAAACCTTTGTTCCTTGTACTCATCGTCCTCCAATCAATCTAACTGGACAATTTATGGGTAAACGTAAAAAATAAAGAATAATGTATTCATTGTTCACACCTTTGTTTTCGCGTTGGTTTCGTTCAAATCAAAGTTACGATAAAGAAGAACAATGCAAAAATAGCAGTGTTTCATAAAAATAAAAGTCGAGTATTTGAGAGAAAAAATGAAGAGGTTAATTATGAAAATGAGTATTAAAATAATTCAATTAGTAAGGGACGTTTTAAGGACAATCGTCGAACATCGATACCAATTTTCTTCTATATGAGATGTTTCTCTCTTTCTTTCACTCATTACCGTTGATTTACTTTCCTATTGAGTTAGGGATTAAAATTCTTTTATATAATATACCCACATGAGTTAACCCCACTAAATCCCTTTATTACTCCTTTTATTTACTCACAACTAAATTTTATTTCTTTACTAATATTATTTTCTAACTTATTTTATTTACTCACAACTAAATTATTATCTCTAAATATTTATGCTAAATACTATCACTACTTGAGAATAATTAATATACTAATTAATAATTAATATAATATCAATTTTTAATATTAATCATTAAATCATACTAAAGAAGTATAAAATAGACATACCATGACAAACACACACACATATATATATATATATATAAAGAAAATTAGTCACAACATTATTAATATTTCAAAATAAATTTTATACGAAATAGAATAGTTAAAGTAATTAATCTTCTAAAAATATATATTAGTAATATCTAAAATTCTCATCATACTCATAATTATTATCACATTTATTAAAATATTATTTTTTTAAATAGACATATTAAAATGGACTAAATAACTCATATGGTCTCTTAACTTAATTTCTGCTAGCAATTCAATCCTTTATCATTATTTTTCCCGATTTGATTTTTTATATCTTAAAATCTCAACAATGTTTACCTTTTTTTAGAGAAACTCAAAAAGTTTATCAAAATGTTCAAACAGAACCCATAAAATTCATTTTTAATTTCAAGAAAATTCATGTATTCATTAAGTTTGTTACTCAAATATTCAAAAAAACTCATATATTCATCTCTAACAACAACAAAACCAAATCCATCAAACTCGTTTTCATTATTTGATATTGCTAGCTATGAAGATATGAGTTTATTTGAATATTTGAGTCACAAATTTGATGAATATATGAATTTTCTTGAAAGTAGTAATGAATTTTATATGTTTTATTTGAAGATTTTGATGAAAGTTTCTGTAAAAAAGAATCACATTGTTCACATTTTATGGCATAAGGGATTAAATCTTTATTTTAAATTAAATAAATGACCAAATCAGAAATAAAGAAAGATAAAAGACTGAATTCTTACCAAAAATTAAGTTAAAGGATTGGAAGAGATATTTAATCTATTAAAATACTATAAACTTTAGAGAATAGTCAAAATGATAAGACAAATAAATATAACTTCTCACTTTATGTAAATTACTAAATCACAATAAATATGTATAAAATCACAGTTTGGTCTGCTGCTATTTGGTCTGTTGTTTCTTAGTTACTTATTTGGATTGCTTGTTACTTTTAGGACTGCTGTTTTTTAGGACTATTGTTACTATTTGGACTGCTGTTTTTAGGACTGTTTGTTACTCAATTTGGACTTTGAATAATAATTCTCGATGTTATTTCTTTTGTTTGATTGCAGGAAAATGAACAAAGGGAATGGTTTTCGGGTTGATATTCAAGCTAAGTCCAACAATGACTTAATGCAGCAATATAGAGTCAAGTTAGAAAATGCTAAATCTATACAAGAAAGCAATCAAAAGCTAGACCAATCGAAGCAATCATTGGAAGCTGGGAATTCAATTCAAACACAACATAAAAAGCCAAACCAAAAGGTAGTTGCAGTCCAACCAATTCTTGAACCATCTAAGAAAATTGTTGAGAAGAACAAAGGGGTTGGTCAAAATAATAATATCAAGAGACAACTTTGGTCTACAAAGACTCCTTGTCTTCAAGGTTTAATAGAATCCCAAGTCTCTAAGAAAACTGATGAGCAAAACAAAACACTTTCTTAAATGAATAATCTTCAGAAGCAACAAAAGTCAACAATGGCTACTCAAGGTAAAGGTTCAATAGAATCAAAAGTCTCTAAGAAAATTGAGGAAAAAAACAAAGGACTCCTTCAAAACAATAACCTTAAGAGGCAAGTCAACTCTACCATGGGAAATCAAGTTCAAGGATCACCAGTACATCAACAAGCCTATAAGAAGAAAAAAAACTATTCCAAAATGTCCACCTATGTCACTTACCAAATATCTCAATAAGAATAAGGAACAATAAGGAGTAGAGGATTTAGTAGATGAAGATATAGAAGAAAATGAAATGGAGGAGGGTATCAACTACGAACATGAGGAAAGTGAATATGTTTTTGTTGATTACATATTGGATATAAAAATTTGCAATTTATTTTTTACTTTTTTAATTACTATTATGTGGTTTATTTTCAGGATTAATAAAAAAACGAGGAAAGACTATATGTCGGAAAATTCATTCACGAGAGTTTAAAGATAGACAAGAGATCATGTTGAATGAAGAAGGACAACTGGTTGGGCCTGATGAAAAGACAGTTTCTGAACTTAGTAGTTTTTTGGGGACAATCGCAAGAAGTTCAGATTTGTGTCCTCTCACATTCAATAACTGGAAGGCTTTGATTAGGACTTGGAAGAATCTAAATATAGATCTTGTGTGGGATTATCTAAATGTACTTACTTTTTAATTTGAATGTATGGGTTAACATACTTTTATAAATATAGATTCTAATATGTTTCTTTTATTTTTGCAGCAAAAATACATCATTCCAGAGAAAGGAAGGAAAGCTGTATTTGCTATTTTAAATGATGCTTGGAGAAGATACAAATGTTTTCTTAAAAAGGAGCATTTTAGTAAGTACAAAACCACGCGTGAGCGGTTAAAAAATCGTCCTCATGAGGTACCAGAAGAAGACTTTAAGAACTTATTAGAATATTGGAAAGAAGACCACAGTCAAGTAAGATATAACTACTTGTTATATATAGTTGTTGTCATACATTTGTAATTTTATAAAAAAATTGTGAATGAATATAGGAAATCAGCCATCAAAATGTTCAAAATATAGCTCAGCTGAAATACAGACACCGAATGGGGAATAAAGGCTTTGCAATTATAAGGGAAAAAATGGTATTATTTTTTCAAACATTGTAAATGAATATTTAATTATGTTACTTAAATAAAACTCTAATATTCTTTTTTTTCTTCTTCTTGCACTACAAGAAAAACACCATTTTGTGGCCAACTTTATAAATATTTTGTGGCCGAATAAAACCCTCACAAATTAGTGACCGAAAAAGTCCTCACAAATGCCAAAATTGAAATTGGTCTTTATTTGTGGCTGAAAAAGCCCTCACAAATTTTTAAACATTTAACTGGATTTTGTGGCTGCCTAAGCCCTCACAAAATCACAATGTTGTGATTTTGTGAGGGCTTAGGCAGCCACAAAATCCAGTTAAATATTTAAGGATTTTGTGAGGGCTTTTACAGCCACAAAAAATCAATTTGTGAGGGTCAAATCCGTCACAAAGGACTGACGTGACCAGTGGCATTTGTGGCTGCAAAGGCCGCCACAAAGGAATGCGCACGTGGACTTTGTGGCTGCAAAGGCCGCCACAAATGCTCAAGGTAACACTATATATATTTTTCTCCCCTCCTCCTTCATTTTTTCACATCCAACTTCTCTCTAAAATCTTATTCTAACTATTCTCTCCTCCTTCTCTCTACATAAAATATTTTGTTATTAATTTAAATATTTTATTATTAATATTTTATTATTTAAATTAATCTTTAATTTTAATTTAAATATTTTATTTTAAGTTTTTAATTAAATTAAGATTAGTTTATTATATATTAAATTTAATTTATAATTACATTATATTTTAAATTTAATTTAAATTTTAATTTAATTATAATTATAATTTAATTATAATTATAATTTTAATATTATATTTATATTAATTTATTATATATAATATTATAGTAAACTATTAATTTTGAATTTAAAAATTAATTTATTAAATACGTATTATTTTGTGGCGGCCTAAGCCCTCACAAAATATATTATTTTTTAATCAGGATGGTATTTGTGACGGTCAAAAGCCCTCACAAAGGAGGGAGGGAATTTGTGGCGGCCTATGCCCTCACAAAGGCAGACTTTTGTGGCTGCAAAAGCCCTCACAAATGCCTGTCTTTTGTGGCTGCAAAGGCCCTCACAAATGTCACTCTGTTTCAGGCACTTTGTGGCTACAAAAGCCCTCACAAAATTTTGTGACCAGCTTCTTTGTGGCTGCCAAAAGCCCTCACAAAATCCACCTTTATGGCTGCTATTTGCCCTTTGTGAGGGCTTTTGGCCCTCACAAAATCCATCATTTTTTGTAGTGTTGGTTTAGTGTCAAAGTAATGACGATAAAGAGCCTCCGACTCAAGCTGAAATGTTTATTGCTACTCGACAAAGTAAGAAAGGAAAGGAGTTGGATCAAGAAACCAATCTTGCAATTGTAAGTTTAACATAATGTGTTATTTATTTACTATTAGTTATGCATACAATTATTCATTTAATATTATTATTTATGCTAGATAAAGCTTCAAGATTTGATTGAAAAAGATGGACATTCATCTTTAGAAGCCTTTCAGAGTGTGTGTGGCAAAGAAAAACATGGGAGATTTCATTGTCATAGAAGAACTTCAACACCAACTCTCTTGACAAGAAATGAAGAAATTGCAAAACTTAAAAGAGAACACGCTCAGGAGATAAAACACTTTAATGATAAGATACAAGAGATAGAGGAGAAACAACGTAAGGAAATGGAAGCGATGGAAGGAAAATTTCAGCTTATTCTTAAGACAATGTTGAACTCAAACATTGTAGGATTGAATATAGATGCTTTAGCAGCTTTTTTTATCATATAGTATTGTTAGAAATATTATTGTTAGAATTATATATATAGTATTGTTAGAACTATATTACTATTATAGACTTTAACATTTTTTCATTTACTCATGATTTTACTTATTGAATATATCATTTTTATTTTGTAGATGAATGATGGTGATACCAATGATGAATTTCAACATTTGGAAGCACAAGATGAAGAAATAGATGTTGATACTTAAGTTTTCTTTGTGTATTTGTTTTTATAGATAAGGAATTTTATTTTTGTTATTTTGATTGTCTCTTTATCTTTAGAATATAAATTAGAGAAATTGAATCACTGCAAATACATTGTATAATGATCAAGAGTTACAACGTTTCATCTATATGACAATGAACTTTATGAATTTATACTATTGCAATTGTTACATTATGAATTTATTACAGTACATTACAATAATTTAGTATTAACAATTGTTATATTTTTAAATTTATTATAGAATTTCAATAATAATATTTTACTAAAATTATTTTTCTAAAATACAATCATTTATGAAATTATTTTTTTTAAAAAATTACTTTTTACAACGGTTTTAAAGCATTGTCGTAACTTAATTGAAAAAGGAACCTACAAGAACGGTTATAATTTGGCAACACCATAAATTGTTGTCAATTTGAAAAACCCTTCTAGTAGAGGTAGCTACCAGTACGATTTTTAAAAAGTGTTGCTGTTTCACAAAAAACCATTGCGTTATGCTAAGGCAACGCCTTGGTTCCCCACGGTCAGAAAATCGTTTTTGTAGATTACAGCAACGGTTTTTTTACGTTAAGCAACGGTTTTTATGCGTTGCAGTAGAGCAAAAATATTGTAGTGATATATTCTAAAACACTTCTAATAAAAATTAATTCATTAAAATCCTATTTGATTAATAAATTAAACAATTGGCTTATTCAATGTAGGAGATTGACTTAGTTTGTATATTTATCATATTCCAATGTATTGTAAACTTTCATGAGTCTTTATCTATGTAGTATTCTAAACCACTCATGCAAGGATGTCCAACATTTTCTTTATATCTGGGCACAAAATCTTGCATGTTAGGCCTCTCTTTTGACCGAGAAAGTTAGCTTCTTCCGTTAAGTTGGTTCAAGGGTTGCTAGCATTATTATTAGTGGAATGGACTGCGGAAGCTGGTTGAGCTTGTACCTTAATCAAAGTTGATTTTAGCATCCACCTTGTACATCGCAGTCGGTTTCTTAATGTTTCTATCATTTATTCTCCATTGAGTACTAAAAGTTGTTATCTCTACAACTAAGTTATAAATCTCCTCGGGATCTTTATTTTGCATACAACCCCCACATGTTGAATCAATAATTGCCCTTTTATAGGAAGACAATCCATTGTATAGAATGTCAAGTATTTACCACTTTCCAAATCCATGGTTGCGTGAAACTTTGGAGCTTGTCTTAAAGTCTTTTGTATGCTTCCCATAAAGATTCTTGTTCGGATTGAGCAAAGTTAGTTATTTCAGTTAGGATCTTGGAAGTTTTTCTTGAAGGAAAGTATTTGTTCAAGAACCTTTTTTTTTTCAATTAACCTCATGTAGTGATAGACCTATGAGGCATAGATTCTCGCCACATAGTTTCCTTGTTAGCAAATGACCATGTAAACAATCTCAATATAATGTCTTCAGGCCTGACACCATTGCAAGTTATTGAGTTGGCTTCCTTAATAAAATTCTTTATAGGCGCACATTAGGATCTTCAATTGGTGTACACTTGAACATAGAAGAATTTTGAACCATGTGCATTTGAGTTCAAAATTGACTCATATTCAATGTTAGTAGTTATATTCGTTGAAGGAGTGAGGTAGTTCTAAAGTATTATTTTCGGATTATCGCTCATTGTTTTTCTCTCTATTATGTTTCTGTGATTTGTTCTTTAAATTTCTAAATCAAAATTCAAAACAAACTTTGAAGAGTAGATGAACATGAACAAGTAATAGTAACAATATAAAATAAAATAAAACTCATAATTTTTTTATTATATTTTTCTATAATAAGAAAATTAAAATAAAATCAAAATTGAGCTAATCACAACTAGAACAAATGAACAATATTTTCTATATATAT
>JBBPBT010000072.1:879677-912745 GCA_037974875.1 Cicer bijugum | reverse complement strand
TTCTATTCAAATATATTTATTTTGATTCAATAACCAATCATATTTTTAAAACTATATTATTTGAATGATTGAATTTGGAAGACTAAAATTACGTTTTTGATACGATAATTTGTAGTCACTGTTATCCTATAAATTCGTTAATTAAATGTAGAACGATTGCTAAAAACCAATTGATTAAAAACATGTTAAATATAATTAATCCTAACACGTGATTAGAAATTTAATTAAATAATAAAAAATAATCAAAATAAAACTGAAATACATAATAAGACAAATCAAATAATATCTCAATTACAAGACCTATCAAATATCTTAAAAGAGAGTTTAATTATTATTATAAAAAAAAAAAATCAAAGAAAAAAACTATGTTGAACAAATAAAAAAGAAGAATAATGTGGGGCTCTCTCTTTTGTTCACGCCCAGCTTGCTCTTATTCTCTCCTCCCCTTTTTCATTTGCATGTGTCCCTTTTTATAACACACAAACCCTCCAATTCAAGTTTTTTCGATCACCGTGCCCTCTTTGTTCTCAATCTTGGGCCCAATTATTTGTTATATTTATCAAATACTTCATAAACAAAACAAATATTTAGACGGGTATATTTTCTTTAAATAAAAATTAAATCATGTCATTTATTTATATTATAATTAATAATTACTCTAAAATGAACACACAAATATCTCTAAAATGTATACTAAATTGAAGTTTATCATTTCACACGTTATTAAATATGAAAACATTTTTTGTCATCCTTTTAGTGAACACAACATTCATTTGTTTGCCATTTTCTCTCATACAAAAAAAAAAACCCTTTGATGTGAGGTATTGTTTGTGAGGTTCTTAATTAGGTGGAACTTTGTGATTGTGAGTGTTAAATTGATTGTGAGAGTGAGTGAGTTGCCAAGATTGGGGTGTTTACCTTTCTCATTGAATTGTCAAGATTGAACTAGTTGAATCAATAGGTGAAGATTAAGGTTGAAGACTTCAAAAAGGTTGGATTTGTCATTGTATCAATTGGAATTCAAGGTAAATTCTTTTACATGCGTAAGCTTTCATGTGCAACAATTGCAAGTTTCACATGTAAACCTTTGATTGGATTGCCGGCATAGACGATGCATGACATGTTCTTAGGGGTTTTAGAGATGTTAATGCAAAGCCAAATTCTTTGAGAAAAATGGAAATGTGATGAACGAATTTGGTCAAGCTTCACCTATAAATTGGGCATCAAACCTCTCTGTTCTTCATCATTTCCATCCTTCAACAACTCTTTTGATAATTATTAAATGCTCCAGAACTCCTATAAAAGAAAGGTCATGATCAGGATAAATGTATAAGTTCAAGTGTTATCAAGTCTTACAAATCGTTCACATTAATATACTTGAAATTTTAATTTTCTCAAAGAAAGATTCAGTTCTGATTATAGATATTACTTCGTTATTATTGTACTGAATTCTTTGTAAAGAATTGAATCTTAAACAAGAGTTTAGGCATCTCAAATTCTTTTAAAAAAATCTCATCATTATTGTAAAACTCAAACTATAAGAGTTTCGTATAATTTGAATAAATTGTTTGAAATTCTATCAAGGCTGATAAGTGAGTTGATTAAATCTCTTTTTGGGTAGAAAGAAATAGAGCTTGTAAATGATCAAGACTGATCTGAATTAGGTGCTGTAAAACCAAGAAGGTTCTCTGTTTTAAACACTTAGTGGAAAAAAACTCACAATTATGAGGACTGGACATAGTCCAAGTTGGGTGAAACAAGACACATCCTTGTGTGGTATTCTTTCTCTTATCTCCATATTTATTAAGCCTGATTAATTACTTGAATTAAAACATTATCCGTTTTTCAAGCTAACCAAGAACGTTCTTTGTTTTGTGTTTTCTTAACCAAGATCATTATTGAGTAAATTGATAGCGTTTCAGCAAGTGTACTGAATCGTTGCAAGTAATAATAAAATGGTAGTACCGAGTGTCGAACTCAAGGATTGCGTTTTACTATTGAATTATATGTAATTACTAAAATTGAACAAAAAGTTTCCAGATTGATTGAAATAGTATTTAAATTAAAAACTGTAATAAAACAATAATAGAATTGATCTTTTATAATGAGAAAAATGTCAGGGATGAGTTTCACTTCGAATCCAACTTTGGTGTCTAATTTGATCCTAGTTACTGAATTCCTTTATTGAATTATTACCGAATTCTCTTTATTATTCTTGCCCTAATGTCTTAGTGATAGAATCTTTAATTCCAAAGTAACCCCTAATTCCTTAGTAGATTTAAGATTAGAATTAAGCATTAGCGTATAGAAATTCTCTTATAAATTATTGCTTTGTAACTAATTTAATTGGTTTCATGACCTGCATCTATCCCTAGACTACAAATTCATGAATTTCTCATCTCAAGCATTCGTAAAGTCCACTTCCGTTTCAAAATAAAAATCGTAGAACATTTTAATGTTGATCAAGCAATAAAAAGCATTAAGCACAGAGATGAGAAAAATAATTCAATAAACTCATTCATATAACTAGAAATCAAATCAGAAAAATAAGGGTTTCATCTGGTTACACTCATCCCTAACAAATAGGGTTTAGTTACTCATGACAGAGATACAAAAGATAGGGATTAAAGAAGAATTACAAGAATGATTCATGGATGATTCTTGATAAAACTGCTTCAATGGCGTTAGAAACGGCCGTCTTTGAGTTTCTATGCTAGGGCACAAGTCTCCCAACTTCCCAAGAGTCAAAAAAGATCCCTAAACAGTAAAAAAAATTGCATTTTTATGATTGCTGATACGCATCACGCGCCCCAGGCGCGCGTTGACAGAACTGAAACATGAGAAATGCGCTCCAGGCGCGCAGGGCGCGCTCCAGACATACAGCATTTGTTGTCTGACATATTTTGCATTTTTCTCATCTTTCGATTCTGAATGTGGTCCCGGTGTCTTCATGAAAGTTGTAGTTATGGATCTTAGCTTTCATTAGCACTTGGATTGACTCCAATTGGACATCTAGAACTCCAGATATGGCTGAAATACTCCATATAGGTCATGTTGATTTCTCACCAAAATTCAGCACTGCACTAAAACAAAGTAACAACGCAAAACTACGAAAAATCTCTACTTAATTAAGCAAATAAGAACAAAAACATTTCATTAAATCAAATAACTAAAATCAACAAAATATATTAAATAACTTATTAAATTAACTAATGAGTAAAGATAAATAAAACTAAAATCAATAAAAATTATGCATATGATGAAGAGTCATCATAAATCCTTAAGTTTTTTCTCGAATATTAAAATTGGAACATTTAAAATTCAAACCCTTTCCTTGTAAATCGACATTACTACTTCACCGACATGGTATAATTCAATTAAACTAAGATGAAGAATAAGGCCACAAGCGTGATATATGTGTGTGTACCAGATGAAGTAATGCATCATATCATAGACCTAACATCTCCAAAGGAAATATGGGAGAAATTGGAATGTCAACATCAATGCAAAATGCTCACAAACAACCTATTCACAAAACAACGATTATACATATTAAAGATGTATGAAGGATATGATTTGCGACAACAATTAATTGATTTGTTGATGCTTGGGGTGAAGTCGGTGACGAAGAAAAATCTATATTATTGTGGTGCTCATTACCAAGATCATTTGATCACCTAGTGTCAACTATTACATACGAGAAAGTCATTATCAAACTATACGATATTACTACCGCACTTCAGTTTCATTCTCAAAAGGAGATAAAATATAGAGGAAGGATCTCTATGCGATGGCCTATAAGTAAAGGAAGATCAACACCGTGGGAGAAAAAAAGATAAAATGATATGGAAAAAAGACATTGAATTCAAAGAACATAAAAACAAAAAGTGCTTCAGTTGTAAATAGATCAAGGCTTGGATAAAAGACTATCCAAACAAAAACATGGTTCATCAAATTATGCGAATTGGTTCAAATTGATGAATGTGGTAGAGAAAGAGACATTTTGTGTTTCAACTAACAACTGCACCAAAGTGTGGATTTTTTACTCTGGTAGTTCTTATGACATAACGTCGCACAAGAAGTGGTTTACTACTTTTAGGTTAGGCAACTTTGGTTTTTTTATTTGGATTATGATAAAACATGTGATATCACTGCAATGGGACAAATTAAATTTTTTAGGGATGCCAGAAGTGTGTGAGCATTGAATGATGTTACGTATATTCCATAATTGAGAAATAATTTGATCTCCCTTAATACACTACAGGAAAATGATTTCTCATATTGGTCTGATGGAGATATAGACTTTGCAAATACGCATTGACACTAACGAGAGCAAAGAGGACTGCAGGTAATATCTACAAACTATTGTGATATATTGTGGTAGGTGTTGTTGCATTAGTGGAGTCTGATGATGATGCAAAGAAAGTATGGCACATGTGTCTAGATCATCTTAGTGAGCATGAGACGACAAAACTTCATAATAGATATTTCTTGATGAGTGTTTGTAGGTATAAGCTAGATTTGGGCAAGTATTATATACTTCAAAAACAATGTTGTGTTCATTTTAAATTTGTGAAACACGAAGTAGAGGGAATTCAAGACTATATACATTATGATGTTAAAGTGCCTAACAAAGTGAACTCTATGGGTGGTTCTAGGTATTTTGTTAATTTTATAGATGACCTTTTGCACAATAATGGAGTGTATTTCGTCAAACATAAATCTGAAGATTTTGCTAAGTTCGTAGTGTGGAAGGCAAAGGTAGTTACTAATGAGTAGAAAAATAAATTATTTTCATATTATTAATGCGACATAATAGCCTTAAATTTTCAGAAATTTTGTATAAACACACTATTTAGAGACACTTTTCAGTTCGAAATAGACCACAATATAATGGTGAGGCACAGAGAATGAGTATGCCTCTAATTGAATGGGCAAGATGTATTCGGTTAAATATTGCAATTTCTAAGGGTGTTTGGGCATAGATTATTAACATGGCGTGTTATTTTATCAATAGGTCACTAAATGCTTAACTGGAGGGGAAAGTTACAAAGGAGGTATCCATAGGTAACCAAATTAATCTTGACAAGTTAAGAATATTTTAGTATCTGACTTATGTGCATATACCTAGTGATGATAAATCTAAACTTGATCAAAAATCGAAGAAGTGTGTCTACATTGACTATGCAAAAGTTATGAAGGGGTTAAAGTTATACAATCCAGTTTCAAAGAAGATGGTGATCAGTATACATGTTTTGTTTGATGAGCATTTCATATTGAAATAGTTTGTTGAAACAGATGTGTCCACATTAGAGAAAGAACCTTCTAGTAATAAAGTAATTAAGGTTGAGGTTAGGGCACTGCCAATAAGAAATACTCGGGTAGTACCTCAATCACAAGCCAAACCAAACAATAAAGTTGAACATACATGTGGAGTACAAGATCACTCTCTTGTACATAACCAAGAGCGCCGTTGATCAAACCACAACAAAGAAGTGGATATAAAGACTTGGCAACTTATGCACTTTTTACTAGTTTTTGAGATCCATCCACTTTTCAAGAGGTTATAACTAGCTAAGAAAAGATAAGTGAATGGGTACTATGGCGGAGGAGATATGGTCCTTAAAGAAAAAAAGATATGTGAGCTTGTTCAGCTTCCTAAAAGGAAAAAGGCTATCGATTACAAATTGGTATACAAGAGAAAACAAACAATGACAGAAAAATACGGGTAAAATTGCAAGGCTTATCTTGTAGTAAAGGAGTATTTACAATAGAAGGGGATCGACTATGATGAGATTTTCACTCCAGTCGTCAAACATACTTTATTAGGGAAATATTAGCCTTGATAGCCAACCGGAACATCATATAGAGCAAATGGATGTGAAGACAATATTCCTTCACATTAATCTAGATAAGCTCATTTATATGGAGTAGACATATGGTTTTAGTGATATTAGACAAGACATACTAGTTTGTAAATTGAAGAGATCTTTGTATGGGCTAAAGTAGTCTCAAAGACAGTGGTACAAGCACTTTGATTCTTGCATGCTTCAAATTGGCTGCATAAGGTGTGAGTATGATTGTTGTGTTTATGTTAAGAGCCTTAATAATGGATATTTTATTTTCCTAATAATGTATGTTTATGTTATGTTGATTATTGATAATCATTTTCATGATGCAAATGGACTAATATTGATGATGGAAAATAAATTTAACATGAAATACTTGGATGCTACTATGAAGATTCTTGGTATGAAAATTAACATAGATATTTTATCGGTCTCTCAGAAAATCTTTGTTGGAAAGGTATTAGAAAAATTTGATATGAAAAGTTCTAAGGTTGTGAGTCATTTATTAGCAAATCACTTTAATCCCTCGTTGGATCAATGTCCAAAGACAGACACAAAAGTTGAATATATGTCAAAGTTTTCGTATACCAATGTTGTTGGTTGTTTAATGTATGTTTGGTATGGATTAGACCAACTTTGGCACAAGTTGCAAGTCAAGTTTTCAACTTTATGTCGATACTAGGTAAACATCATTGGGAAGCAATTAAGTGATTCTCAAGTATTTGAAGGGTACAACAAGTCATGATATCATGTTTAGCAACGAACGAGTGATCCTTTAATTGTAGGAGATGTTGATTCTGATTATGCACGTGATTTGGATTAAATAAGGTTTGAAGGATATGTCTTTACCTTGCAAGATGACCTATTTTTTGGAAGTCGTCAGTTCAATGCATATTGGCTATGTCTATAATTGAAGTAGAGTACATGATAGTAGTTGAGGCTACCAAAGAGGTTTTATGGATTACAAAATTAATAAACAAATTGGTTGATGAGCTAGATGGTGTTTCGTTGCATTATGATAGTCAAAGTTTCATTTATTTGGGAAATAATAAAAAATATGACGTTAGGACCAGGAATATTGATGTAAGGTTTCACAAGAACAAAAATTCATTTGCCTCTAGTCCAAATAATATTGTTGAAGTATAGACAAAGCTAATCACAAGTGACAAGTTCAAGTTCAAGCACTGCTTGGACTTGTTACAAGTTTCTTGGTGCTAGGAAAGAATTGTACCTTATAATTGTCAGCATGTGAGCTATAACATCCTAAAATTTACAATAAACAATATTTTTAATTAAATATAAATTTTAAATAATTATTTTAGAATATGTATTGATAAATTTTATAATTAATTTTCTTTATTAGTGTTTGTTGTTGTGTGATAATTTGTTATATATTTGATTTAATGAATAATATAAACTATAAATATTATACTGCATTGTTTTATTTATTTTTCTAAAAATAATAGTATTTTCCTGAGAGTATTTTAGAGAATAAAATTTTAAGAGATTTTACGCGATAAGTGTATTGATAATTATTAAGATACTTTTGTGTGCATTTGATTAAATGATAAGCATTCACAAAATTATATTTAATTACTATTAACTATTTCTTATTTTAATTAATTATTTTATTAATAATTATTCATAATATATTGTGAATATTTTAGAGAATGTTGTAGATTATCTATTTTTAATATAAAAGTGTTAAAATGTGCTAATAGTGTTGCAATGCTTTTTAAAACTTGATATATTAAAAGGTATAATAATAGTTTTGAATACGAGAGTTTTTGTTATTAATTAATGTGAATTATTTTTAAAAGTTTAATTACTCTAATTAATCTATTTTGTAAAATATTAGTTTTAAAGTATTAATGATATTGTGCTTAATTTTTTTTGTAATATGTGTGCTTGTTATAATATGTCTATGTTACACATATTTAATTGATTTAGTGACTAATATAAAATACTAGTGTTATATTAACTTGTTTTTTCATTTTAACTATTCTCCAAATATGATAATATTTTAATAGTGAATAAATAAATTAAAATAAGTATGTAATTAGTTGGGTTTTGTTTTAAAAAAATGAGATAAAAATAAAGTGGGGTTCAATGAGTTAGACTCCTGAGTAATGAGAATTAATAATAATTTAATATGTTAAAAATAAAGTCAAATATAAAATAATATAATAAGAGAGAGTAGCACTACAATTAAAAGAAAATGAAAGTTAAAGCTAAGCGCAGCCAACAATCTACATTATATATTGATTATTTATACATTTACCAATAAAATGTATAATTGGAGGACAAGAAGGAATGAAAGTTTTTATCTTGTTAACTCATGTTAGCGTGTAAGCGTCGAAATAAAATAAGGGGTGATATATCATTTTAATTTACGAGTATATATATTTTCCAATTATTCATTTGGAGTTTGCTATGTACGATTGTGCCATTTGGGAGATAAATTAATTAATGTGAAAATTTGGGAATTCTAATATTGAAATGTGGAATAGAAATATTTATAAGATCTCGATTGATTTAATTTCCATTGAATGTGTGGTATTTAAGATTATTGTTGAATCTTAGGGGTATTCTAGAGGAGAATTCTTAGGTGACTTTGAGGTAGCCCACCAAATGTCGGGAGCTACCACGCAACACACGATTATACCGATTTTGGCATATATTTGTTTCAGGTTGAGTTAAGAGGATCTATGAGGATATAATCAATTTTAATTCTCCATTCACTTGCGTGGTGACATAGTATCAAGTCCTTTAAGCAAGTCCTTCATAGTGAGAATGACTCTAAAATGTGAAGAAGTAGAGTCTAAGATTATGCATATCATTGCATAGTCTTGTGATTTTCTATTGTGATTGATGAATATCGAATGTGATAAAAGTTTATCCTAGATGATTTGATATTGTAATGAGATGTGAGTTTTGCTTAAATGATTTTGACGTTATGAAATGATGTTATTTCTTTTGAATATTTTGATATACCATGATGTGTTAGGATACAATTCTATTATGACTATTTACATGTTATTCTTACTTATATTATACTAATGATTTCAAAATTCTTACTAGTGAGTTTTGAAGTTGAATTTCGGAAGAAGCTCTGCTCTGATATGTAATATTGAGAATGAGATTTATAAGTTGTATTTTCTTTATTTAATTAGGAACATCTTTTTTTTGGTAAAAAAGTCTTGTTTGTATTTGTAAGTTTTAAGAATTAAATTAAGAAATAATATTTAAATAATGTTTATAGAGATTGAAATGTTTTATTGAGAAAAAAGTTTAAAGTGTTCCATGTGTACTCTAAAAAATATGATTTCGTAAATCACTTGTAAAAGTTAACTTTTCCTTTGAAAAAGTTTTCAATTATCCGTTGCTAATTTTTATAGAAGTATTGTATAATTTATTTTAGGGTTTAAGGTATCACATGAGCATCATGCAATAATCTTCGTAGGGGTTTGATATTCTCTAAGGGGGAGATTGTCGAGTATGACCTATAGATAGTATCAAATGGACGGTTTGGTCCAACTATTTGTTGTGGAGACATTTGGGAGGTGTGTGTCGGGGTGGGGGTGATAGCTCACTGCGCTATGATTTAGATACTAATTGTTGTAATTTGAACCTTACTATTACACTCTATAAATCCTAATTCATTCATCTAATAAAAAAGGAACTGCAACTTCTTTTTAGTCGGAGACATAAGCGTCATTGGCAGAACTTTGTTATCATATATCTTGCATTTTCGTTTGCAATTTTTTTTTCTCTATTCTTTTAAAATCGTAATAATATTTTAACATATAAGAAATATTAAATATATATAAATAGTGGTTAATATATATATAAATAGTGGTTAAATATATATGTCTTAATGTTTAGTCCGTTGTTGTCCCAACACTCCCCAACCTATTACGAAAATAAAAACATATTGGCTTGTATTTCCTCTGCAAGAAACAAAATAATGGACGATACAAAATTATAAAGTAGCTTTTAAACAGCCACTAACATGACATGTTGTCTGCTTTTGTTGATAAAATAATAGAAGTTTCAAAGTTTTATGAAATTATTGATAAAATTATTTGATTGATGAAAGAATGACCATATTGTAAATAAAAATCGCAAAATATAAGTATCACATTTTAGAGAACCTCATGGAAACAGTGTTTCTCTAGTTCCTGTACATAAATTAGTTTTTTCTAATAAAATTCATGATTAAACATGTTAACGTTTATTCAAATTATTTGATTAAATTTTTATTTTACTTGTATTGCTATTTATTTGATTTGCTACTTCTCTTAAGCTATGATACATTATGAATAGCCATTATGACGGAAAGTGCAAGAAAAATTATGTGCATATTGATCAAGCTTACAATTCACAAGTCTGTCGTTCATAGGTTATACCTAATAGTGCGAAATTCGGTCAAGAACGAAAAGCAATCTCAGACCAAGTAAACAAATAAAACACATTTTAATATTAAGATAAATTTCAGCATTGCATTTAAATTTAATCTTTTTATCTTCTCTTTTAAGAGAAATTTCTTTGTAATGTCAAATTCGATTTGAAAAGGTTATTTGGCCCAATAGTGGATTTTTTTTTTCAAAGGCTTAAGAGAACTATGTTGAAAGTTTGGAAGTCACATATATTGTTGTAAACAGTAAACTAGTTTCTATCGATAACTACAAATCCTAATTAGTCACTACACCTCTAATCTAACCCTAATTCCGCTTAAATATAATATGGTACTCTTAAACACATATTTAGTTTAAATCTCTTTCTCAATCATTTTTATTTCTTATTTCTTATTGTCTACTATTATTTATTAATCTCTAAGCGATGATGTGGGTTGATTATTTCTTTTGGTTCCCTTTATGCAATTTATATGGCTTTCATAAGATCATTATAAAAACCTACTTTTAAAAGCATATGAATATGACAAATGTAGGTTATGGGTTCATATTTTTTATAATCAAGTTTAGTTTTTAAACATTTCAGTTAAACTCTACTTAATCATGTTCAATTTTTTTAGATATTGACATATACCAGCTATTCAAATTGGATGACATGTTTATCTAACTCTTAGTTCATCTACTATATTACTATCAATTTTAAAATGCAAATAAAAATCATTCCTTCAAAATACAAACAAAATTATACTCATTTTATTTTTTCTATGCATCAAAGGGGACAAAAAGTATTGTCCACCCAAATAGTTCATTTGTGCTTCACAGAGGTGTAAAATCTAGTAAATCAATGAGTTCATCTCTTTTCCCTTTACTTTTATCTTTAGTTTAAAACCCCTTTAAATTAAATCGTGTGTTTAATCAAAAAACTTTCGGTACATTTTTTTAAGGTTTTTCAAATTTGTGTCTTGAAAAATATTTTATAAAAAATACAATTTGAACCTATCTTTCTAGTGTTTTTTGTCATGTTCAAATAATATCCAAAATTTATTTAAAATGGGTCTTAAAATTTTATTGATTTAGTCCATTAATACAACTCGAGTACTTGTCAAGCAAAAGAACATCACCAAATATTTTTAGTGCAATAATGAATTTTAAAACACATCTTAGATATATTTTAAGACTTAATTCACATTTGATTCCAACATATACTCTAAACTAATGGTCGTTTATTTAGAATGAAAAAATAATTCACTTGTTAAGTGGACAATTGTTTTTAGACTAGTTAAAGATATTGTAAAATTATTATTGTGGGATCTACCTAATGGAAACATATCCTCTTGTGAGACACAAACTTGATGTTATGCTCATCAAGAATATGATTTTTGACAATATTCTAACACTATTATGAAATTAAACACATAACTAAATAAAATGATAAATTTAGGAAAAACTTATCTCTTTAGTGTAGACAAAAGAACCATTCGGTTGAATAGGCTAGCTAATAGTAAGAACTTCAAACAACATCAAACACCACGAAACTTACCTCATGAAAATCTATTCTTTAATGGATAACAACATCAAACACCATGAAAAGTACACCATTTTACTTTGCTCATAGAATTCTACTTATTTGAACAAATAAGTGAACAAGAATCTTTTGTTGTTATACATTCAAAATTTCTTAACTGATTTAAGAAAAACTTACATCTATAAACACCAACTTCAATCAAATCACAATAATAATAAAATATAAATTTTGATTAATAAAAATAAATTCTTACAACTTATTTTTATGAAAATTTCAAATATTAATTATGTTTGTAGACATAAATAAACAACAATTAATCACTCCAATGTTTGTCGTGCAACAACGTATGATCGATTTATTTTCCATAATATGGATTACATAATTCGTCAACAATCACTAACAATATGTTCTAACTAACAAATTATTCTCCATATTGTGGTTGTCATGTTAAACTCCTCCAATGCTACTAAATTTAAAATCGTTCTTTTGTGTTTCATAAATTTTAAGAACACAACCTTCGAAATAATCTTGACAGCCTAATCTCAATCAATTTTATTACTATCATCTAATATTGAACTTTATTCCATAAAAATGTAAAAAAAAACACATCATGTGGAAATATAAATGATCACATTCAATAAAATTTAATTGAATAAATGGTAATTTGGAAATTAGATTATTATATCAGATGAAATTAGTTAGGAGTACTTAGTTATGGCTTGGACAACAAAGATTTATTTATTCCCAATTCAAAGCGAGTACTTTATAAAAATAAAATTCTTATTAAAAATTGTGCAACTCTAAAGTACCAACTTTGATGTTAAACATTCGTAAGAAGAAAATTTTTTATGTTAATTAAAATCAACTAGACATTTTATAATATTAATTTATATATTTATAAACTTAAATGATTACACAATATTTTATTTTCTATGTTTTAACATTCTTAATCGTACTCTCTCTCGCACTCTCACTCGTTGAAAAGGTCATAAATAAATAGATATATTCCACAAGGCAAAATAATTGACAGAAAATAGAAAATTCTATTACAAAGTAATTGTCACTGAAGATAAAATTATTCAAACTGTGTATAAAAATAACAAATTTAGTTGAATAATTGTACATCAAATGGAACAATTTTGATATACACCTATTACTACCACTAGAACCAAACTTTCTTTCTCTTCTCTCTTTTCTTGCTTGTTAAGGTTGCCTTCTTTCTCTTCTCCTTTTTCTGACCTTCTTTCTTTACTAAAAAATAGGGATGTCAAATCCCTTTATTTTTCCTTCATATGGGTCAAGCCCAATAAAACAATTTGTTTTTTTTTTCTTTTCTTTTTCTTATAATAATAATAATAATGATAATAATAATAATAAGGCTTAATTGCAGTTTTGATTCCCTATTTTATTTATTCCCAGTTTTGGTCCATCAAATAGAACTTTAGTCACAAAATTGATGAAATGTCACTTTTTTAAGTCAGACCATATCATTTATGCTCATAGATTTTAAGTACAATTATTACACCATGAGATCTTGAGGTATAATGTGGCTTAAATAAGTGCGAAAAATTGATATTTCATGAAGTTTTTGACTAAAATTCTGTTTAGGGAATCAAAATTAGGGAGAAATAAAATATGGAGAATACTTTCGTGATTCAGCTAATGAAAACTACAGTACATTTGATCAATATTTCTGCTTCTATTCCACTTGATGGTGATGTTTCAAATAGAGTGTGTAGAGGGAAAGATGTCTCTTATCATCATCTCAAGCCAAAAAAGGGAGAAGAAAAAGAAAAGTTTCATTTCGGTAGTGGTAACAAGTGTGTAGCAAACTTACTCTGTTTCATCTACAATTTTGATAGATTATTTCTACCACTGAGTTTGTTATTTCCATATACAGTTTGAGTAGTTTTATCTTCTCTGAGAGTTACTTCGGCATATGCCATTTAGTGGAAGGTTGCTATTGTTGATTGATGTTTTCTATTGTTATTAGAAAGACTCGGGTGTACTGATTAATTATTACTATGGAAGTTTTTATTGGAATATCTCCCGTGGTTTTTATTCTCTCAATTTGAGAAAAATTTTCCACGTTAAATATTGAGTTTGTCTCGTATTTCATTTTGATTTTCTATTTTGCCATTTATCTACAAAGGTGGAGAAAAAAATATTTCGCATTATTGAAATAATTATCTCTAATTTTTTTTCAACAATGTAGTGTCCATGAATATACTACGATAAATTAATATATGTTAATATATGTTACTATAGTCAATTAATGTTATAATTTAATGTATATAACTATTATATTATTAAAATTCATAACGGCTATAATAAATTATAACTTTTTATAATTGATTTTCAATTTGAAAATACAATATTGATTTTTCAATTTATTTTTAGGAAACTATTAATGACATTTTTTTGTAGGAAGGGCACATATCAAACATATTGAGAAAGTACACTAATGAAAATTAATTTCTTAAGCTGTGCAACAACATCTGCCTGTGTGTGGTACACATTGGCCACCTTTAGGAAAGCCTTTTTGTTGTTTACAAAATGTGCCACATAACTCTGGTTTAACAGGACATGGTCCAATAACAACACAGTTCCCATTTGTTGCATCAACAACATTTCCTACAATTAAAAACCAAAATTAGTAATATCATTTAATATTTATATTTTTTTTTTGCATAATAAGTATATTATATATATTTGATAAAACATTGTTCCTAAATCTTAAATTACAAGAATATGAATTTTCAACACCATTGTGGTATTCTACAATAGCAAGTCTTTTTCATTGAAAATATCAAAAAGTTAAAGAATAAAACTTGTTTTTAACCTTGAACCATGACTGCAGCGATGCAGATAATTGCATAGATAAAAACGAGAAGATTGTTAAGAGTTGTCATTCTGTTACTCTGTTATGAATTGATGATAGAAAACACATTGGTATGTGCTATTTATAATGACTAAGGAAGTTGATGCTATGAATTAAAAAATAATAAATAAGTTTTAGAAATAAAATCTTATTGCGTAAATAAAGTAGATATTATTTGACTGTAATATAAATATTGTATTTTAAACTTATTGTTTTTTTGTTGCACTCACTTTTCCATGTTTTTTAGCTATAATATTCTATAAAAAAAATTATTGATCTGAAAAAGATAGACCTAATCTGAATGTAATATATATATATATATATATTTCAAACTTAATATTTTTTATGGCAATTACTTTTATATATTTTATAGTTACAATATTCTATAAGGGTGATACTTTTTAATATGTTTGAATTTTTTTCTACCTCAAAAGTTTGTCTACATTACTATTTAATTTATTTTTTTGTTTATTTTATTTATTCTTTTAAAATATCTAATTTTTTATTATTTAAATACCTTTAATGTCTTTATATGCTATTTGTAAACAAAAATATATTTTATCTGCAATATATATGATTGTAAGTTATATTAGTTAATAACATTTAAAAATTATGCTCATTTTTAAAAATTAAAATTTATTGAGATTTTATTTAATATTTATTAGTACTATTACTACAAATGCATTTTGTATTATTTCTTTTGATCAGTGTCTAAATTTTTTCGGGATATTTCAACATCAACAGTATCTTTTGGAGTGTTATTGCCATTTTTGACTATGTCCTAGAGTTTAGGATCGTGATAATGTAGAAACTTTTGATTATGTCTTTTCAGTACTCAAATCTTTCTCTATCAAATAGGGAAGACCTATTAACATTTCCACCTTTAACTTCTTCACCGCAACTAGTCATAATAATAGATCTTTACTCGGTTAAGTGCTCAATTATGAGACCGAGCTCTGATACCAATTGTAGAACGGAAAACACAAGAAAATGGATGTTTGAATTGTATTTCTTTTTAAAACGTTTTTAACGTGACTAAGCTATAGTAAAGAAAACAAAGAAGATGAACAAACACATACGATTATCCTGATTCACCGCCAACACGGTAGCTACGTTAAGTTCTTTCAACTTGAAGGATTAAATCCACTAACTCACTAAGATTTGCCCTTTCACTAAACACCTACTAGTCAAATTGAGTGTTTTTATGTCTTCTCACCTTTCTAGCTTAGTACAGTCAAACAGTTGAAGAAGGCAACCACTATTGGACTAAGTTACAAGATAATATAATTAGGTTTGTGAAAAATCTCGCACGTGAGGGTGTTGACAAATTTGTTATCTTAGAAACATATCTCAGCATTTAGGTAAAATGCAAGATAAGATCATGAGTGCAAAAGAGGATGCACGTGTTTTTAGCTTGTGCATTTCTCGTTTTTCTAGTGAGGAATGCATGTCCTTTTATAGAGATCATTTGAGGTTTCTGGCAGTTGTCCTAACTGCAATAAGTCAACATAAGTCATGAAGTTTTGTATCATATCTTTAGAGATTTATTTTCCATAGAAAACTTTTCAAAACATATCCTTGTAATTGATTCAACGTATATTGGTATGAAGACATGGAATTAGAGGATATGATGATCAGGTCATGTCTCATAGACCTACATACAAGTAGCAGATTCAAGATGTTCATCAAAGGATGCACAAAGGCTTTGTCTTTTTCAGAGCGTTGACTTTCATCAAAATGTTGACGTTCTTTCAGAGCATACATCATAAATCAAAGTCAGACAATCAAATGCTTGATTTGTTGATATATTTATCAGAGGGAGACAATCACTTGCTTGTCAAGCTTAACAAAAGGAGACAAACAAAACATAACTACATTCATCCAAGACAATTAAAACACAATATATCAGATATTTCCATTCTAGAGTCACCAGAACTAGAGTGTTGCCTACATTATCGGAGTCAACCGAAATAGAGCATCGCTTGCATCACTAGAGGCGCATGTCAGACAACTTTCACCAGGCTTAGAAAAGCATTTTGAAGTGAAGTTTTGTTATTCTTTTGTATTAGTCCAATCATTAGAGGATATGGTATAAGAATCTATAAAATTACTTGATCTAGAAACTGCACATTTAATCAAAACATTAGTGCATCAAATTGTTCCTATAAACTAATTTTGTTATCATCAAAAGAAGTAAGGGTCATAGTTCTTCAAACACACTTAGTAACGAATCCCCCGATGAATTGATGGGAAATACAATATACTCGTTCATCTTAATTATAGTATACTTATTGTTAGAACGACAACACGATGTTAAAAAAATAAAGACCGAAATCACAAATAGGAACTCAAGACGTTTGATAATGAAGTCCAATCAAATGATGCCTACATTTTGTACAAGATATTCTTAAATAATAATAAGAAAATTAAGATTACAAAAATATCCATAAACCATATCATAGGGAGCTATTGCTCCCCATACTCCCTCGTTGCCCACACAATAGTTAGTTGGGTCGATCCGCTTACTTGATACTACTTATGAGCCATACCAAACAATCTCCACCTTGGCGAATATCAAACCCTTATGAAGATTTACTACATGACATTGACATCTTAACAACTGGGTGGTACAAGTACTGCTTAAAGTTGAGAAAAATGTAACAAGTCCAAACAATGCTTGAACTTTTCACTGGTGACTGACTTGGACAACATGTCAGTTGCATTTTCTGAAGTATGAATCTTCTCAAGTAATATATTTCCAGATGCAAGTAACTCCCTAATATTGTGAAACTCAGATCAATATGATTGGTCTTAGCTTGAACTTTTAAAATGATTCATTAAATATCTTTCAATAAGAAAGTAATTGACAATCCAAATTGGCAAAAGCTATCTGCATGCTTGAAATTTTTGTGAGACTAATAGAATCACCATTCGAAAAGCTTCACTTCAGAGCTTGTATATCAAAATCACTGCCATTTGCATTTCTAAATATTATTATCCTTGTCACTGTTTAACATGTCACTTACAACATAAAATCATCTAAATTAAATTCATATCTTGTTTAGGTTTGTTCGTATTTTTAGGTTTCAATTGACTAATCCTACAATGCTTGTCATTGTTAAATGATTCTACTACTGGCCAGGGAGAAGAATACAAACAAATACACAAGAATAGAAATTGATTCTACTATTGTGCTCCTACAATGCTAGGGCGAAGAATACAAATTGATTTGGTCAAACAAGAATACAACACTGAAATGTCATGAAACCTCGGAAATGCCATAAAACCTAAACAAGAATACACAATTGAAATGCAATAAAACCTAAACGACTACATTGAGAGTGAGACAGCGACACTTACATTGAGAATCGACCACAGATGAGAGCGCAACGACGACACTGAACGACGACTTTGAGAGTGACGGTGACGGGTTCAAGAGGGTCACATGTTCGAAAGAGGGATAGTGACAACTCTAAGAGTGACGGGGACAGGTTCGAGAGGGTCACAGGTTCGGCGGAGATACTCACGACATTGAGAGGAATGAGAATCGGTGTTGGGTTCTAAATGTAGGGTTCAACGATGAGAAATTGTGAGACAAGGGTTCAAAACGTAGGAGAAGGGTTCAAAACGTAGGGTACAATGTATGTTATTAATTTTCTGAATGCTCAATCTGATTTTACAAATAATATTAAAAAAATTTAAAAATAACCTAGTGTCGGCCACTCCGACGCTATATATTAAAATAAAAAATAAAAAATTAAATGAATAAACTAGCGTCTGATTTATTTTACTTAGCGTCAGCTACTCCGACGCTAATTTTCAATAAAATTGGAAAACAACATTAGTATCTTAATAAGAATTAAAAGAGCCACTGAAAATGCTCCTAACGTTAACACAACAATCATACTCACATCTTATGCAGCTGATAGCGTTTCAGCAAGTGTACTGAATCCTTACAAGTAATAATTAAAACGAGAATACCGAGTCTCGATCTCAAAGATTGTATTTTACTATTGAATTATATTTAATTATTAAAATTGAACAAAAAGTTCCCAAATTGATTGAAATAATATTTAAAATTAAAAACATCAACAAAATTGGTGCTCTATGATAAGAAAAATGTCAAGGATGAATTTCACTTCGAATCCAACATTGGTGTCTAATTTGATCCTAATTACTGAATTCCTTTATTGAAATATTATCGAATTCTCTATATTATTCCTGTCGTATTGTCTTAGTGACACAACCTTTAATTCCAAAGTAACCCCTAATTCCTTAGTGGATTTAAGATTAGAATTAAGTCTTATCGTACAAGAATTATCTTGTTAAACTATTGCATTTGCAACTAATTTAATTATTTTCATGACCAACATTTATTCGTAGACTACAAATTCATGAATTTCTCATCTCAAGAAATCAAATTAGAAAAATAAGGGTTTAATCTTATTACACTTATCTCTAACAAATAAGGTTTAGTTACTCATGACAGAGATATAAAAGATAGATATTAAAGAAGAATTACAAGAAGGATTTATGAATGATTCCTGATAAAACTCCTTTAATGGTGTTAAGAACAATTGTCTATGAGTTTCTCTATTAGGGCATAAGTCTCCACAAACTTCCTAATGATCAAAAAGATCCCTAGAAACTGAAAGAAAAAAAATGTTGTTAAGCATTATGCCGTGTGCCGCGCACCTCAAGCGCAAGTGGATAGAGCCAAGAAGGCCAAAATGCGCCCTAGGCGCAGGTTTTTGCGCTTTAGGCGCACATCATTTGTCGTCTAAATTATACTGAAATTGGCTCCATTTTCTAGTATGTACTTGGTTATGATGTCTTCATGAAGGTTGTATCTATGGATCCTAGCTTTTATTTGTACTTGGTTTGACTCCAATTAGACATCTACAACTCCAAATATAGCTGAAATATTCGACATAGGTCATGTTGATTTCTCACCAAAATTCAGCACTGCATTAAAACAAAGAAACAACTCAAAACTACAAAAATTCTTAACTTAATCAAGGAAATAAGAATATTACCATTTTTTTAAATCAAAAAACTAAAATCAACAAAATATATCATATAACTCCTTAAATTAACTAATGATTAAAGATAACTAAGACTAAAAACAATGAAAAATATGCATACGATGAAGAGTCATCAGCAGCCAATCTAAAACATGTATGAATCAAAGCGTTTGTACTACTATATTGGAGACTACTTTAGACCATAGAAAAACTTCATCAATTTACAAACCAGTCTTTCATGTCCAGTCTCACTGAAACCCTCGATGTTCTCCATGTAAATTTGCTCATTTAGATTATTGTTAAGAAATATTGTCTTCACATCCATCTACTTTAAATACATGTCCCAGCTTGCTACCAAGGCTAACATTACCTTTATAAAAGTATGTTTAACTACTGAAAAGAAAATTTCATCATAATCGATCATTTTATATTGTGAACACCCTTTTGCAACAAGATGAACCTTGAAATTTCTCCTCCATGTTTCTCTTGTACACCCACATTCAACAAATAACCATTTTCTTCTTAGGAAGCTGAACAAGCACACATGTCTGATTTTTATTTAAGGACTCCATCTCTTCTACCATAGCACCCATCTAGAATATCTTTCTCGTAGCAAGCTATAGTCTTTCGAAAAATGGATGGATATCTAGAACTAGTAAGAAGTGCTAAAGCTACAAAGTCTTCATACCCATATCTTTCTGGTTGTTTGATCTAATAGCGCTCTCAATCACGTACAATGTTGTAATCTTGTACTTCGTATGAATTTTCAATGGTATCATTGTTTGGTTCAACTTGTGGTTCAGAAATACCCAAGTATTACTTACTGGTATATGCTAAAAATCAACTTAGTGCGGGAACTTTCTCTCTTTGATGTACACCTATTTGTCTTAATTGCTTGTTTCAACATGAACTGCTCATCAAATACAACAAATTTACTAATCACCATTTTATTTAAGACTATATACCATAACTTGAAGCTCTTCGCACCTTTTGCGTAATAGACAAAGACACATTTTTTCGATTTTGGATTAAGTTTAGGTCTATATTCACTGGGTATATGCACCTAGGTTGGACACCCAAAAATCCTTAAATTGTTAAGATTAATGGGGGTTACCTGTCTATACCTCCTATGCAACACTCCCTTATCTTTCTGGTTGTTTGATCTGAAAATGCTCTCTGTCACGTAGAATGGAGTAACCTTGTACTCCATATGAATTTTCAATGGTATCATTGTTTGGTTCAACTTGTGGTTCAGGTAGTACCCAGTATTGCTCACTAGTAGATGTTCAACATCAAGTTGAATCTACTTAGTGCAAGAATTTCTCTCTTTGATGTACACCCATCTGTTTCAATTGATTGTTTCAACATGAACTGCTCATCAAATACAACAACTCTACTAATCACCATTTTCTTTGAAACTAGATACCATAACATGAACCTCTTTGCACCTTTTGCGTAATAGACAAAAACAAATTTCTTCGATTTTGGATCAAGTTCAGGTCTATATTCACTAGGTATATTGATGACTCTTCATCGTGTGCATAATTTTTATTGATTTTAATCTTATTTATCTTTAATCATTAGTTAATTTAATGAGTTATTTGATATATTTTGTTGATTTTAGTTATTTGATTTAATGAAATGTTTTTTTTTCTTATTTGCTTAATTAAGTAGAGATTTTTCGTAGTTTTGCGTTGTTACTTTGTTTTAGTGCAGTGCTGAATTTTGGTGAGAAATCAACATGACCTAGGTGGAGTATTTTAGCCATATCTGGAGTTCTAGATGGCCAATTAGAGTCACTCCAAGTGCTAATAAAAGCTAAGATCCATATCTACAACTTTCATGCTGACACTGGGACCATATTCAGACTCGAAAGATGAGAAAAGGCAAAATACGTCAGACAACAGATGTTGTGCGCCTGGAGCGCGCCCTGCTCACCTGGAGCGCATTTCCAGCCATTCAGTACTGTCAATACGCACCCAGAGCGCAAAGAACGCGCCTGGGGCGCGTGACGCGCATCAACATTCATAAAAATGTAACTTTTTACTGTTTAGGGATCTTTTTTTGACTCTTGGGAAGTGGGAGAGTTGTGCCCTAGCATAGAAACTCAAAGACGGCCTTTCTAACGCCATTGGAGCAGTTTTATCAAGAATCATTCATGAATCCTTCTTGTAACTCTTCTCTAATCCCTATCTTTTGTATCTCTGTCATGAGTAACTAAACCCTATTTTTTAGGGATGAGTGTAATCAGATGAAATTCTTATTTTTCTGATTTGATTTCTAGTTACATGAATGAGTTTATTGAATTGTTTTTCTCATCTCTGTGCTTAATGCTTTTTATTGCTTGATCAACATTAAAACGTTCTACGATTTGTATTTTGAAATGGAAGTGGACTTTACGAATGCTTGAGATGAGAAATTCATGAATTTGTAGTCTAGGGATAGATGCAGGTCATGAAACCAATTAAATTAGTTGTAAAGCGATAATTTACAAGAGAATTTCTATACGGTAATGCTTAATTCTAATCTTAAATCTACTAAGGAATTAGGGGTTACTTTGGAATTAAAGATTATGTCACTAAGACATTAGGGCAAGAATAATAAAGAGAATTCAGTGATAATTCAATAAAAGAATTTAGTAACTAGGATCAAATTAGACACCAAGGTTGGATTCGAAGTGAAACTCATCCCTGATATTTTTCTCATTATAAAAGATCAATTTTATTACTATTGTTAATTTCAAATATTATTTCAATCAACTTGGGAACCTTTTGTTCAATAGTAAAACGCAATCTTTGAGTTCGACACTCGGTACTACCGTTTTATTATTACTTGCAACGATTCAGTACACTTGCTGAAACATTATCAAGTTTTTGGCGCCGTTGCCGGGGATTGCCATATCACTATTGAATTCAATTTATTTACTTAATTGAAATTTTAGCTCTGCAATAAATTTTTTTTTTTTAGAAAAAAAGTTTCTTTTATTTTCTATTTTTATTTGTTGAACTTGCTAATGTCATGTCTAGTGGTTTTTCTCTTCTTTGTTTGAGATAACTATGTGCTATAGAGCATGGAAGATTATGATGATGATATTCTACTACAATTATATGAAGAGTGTGATACTTGTCTTATATTGGATATATGTCGCATGATTGAGGGGCAAATCTTGAGCCATTCATTTTTAAAATATCACCCTCAAATCCCTCCGTGGAAGCCTCTTAGGTGTGACTTTTGCGGAGAAGCACATAAGAATGGACATTGTTCAGATGACCTTGATGAACTAATAGAATATGAAGATTTTTTTTCTCAAAGTTACAGAAAACCACGAGTGTTATATTAAAAATATCTATTGGGAACAAATTATACCTCCTAAAACTCTATCCAAAGAATCAGATGACAAAGACTTTCACATTACAGACATTTTGGTTGAATTCATGAAGAATAACATGGTTTCAATTGAAAGATTTGAAAATCAATGTGAGAGGTTATTTGAGCAAGTGGCTAAGTTTGAGAAGATGGAGGAGAAGTTGAAAATGGAAGATAATTTCATTGTTGTGGTAGAAAAAGATAAGCAAGAAGAAAAGACGAACAAGGAAAAGAAAAAAGAAGAGATTGATAAAGTTCGAGATTCAATCTATGCCTTGTTCATCAATGTCCAATTGAGAAGGACATGGAAGCAACACCTTTTATTTCTTAAGTTCATGGAATTTCTACCAAACTAAAAGAAAAGGAAGGATGATGTGTTCTTCCTGTCATATATGCCACCTTGACAATAGTTGAGGCGTCAAGCTAATGACTTTAAAGAAGCGCTTCGTGGGAGGCAACCCACAAGTAGAGGTAACTTTTATTTTTTGCAATCTTATTTTCGTTATTTGGATGTGTTTCTTTCTAATTGTGTGTAAACGTGCACTATGATGAAGAATTATTAACAACTTGCATTTGGTCTTAAGTTTTATGTTTGATATTTTGAAATTTAAACTATATTTCTTTGCTCATATCATTGCTCAATTCGATAAGTTTCACTAATTCATGCATTGTTGATTAGTGCTTGGATGTTGAAGTCTAACTCGCATTTAAAAAAAAAAACACTAAATAAATTTTGTAGTGGCATGTTTGGCATCATTTAGATAATTCATACTCTTTCTTATTATCCTAGCTATGAGCTTTTGAGCCTAAACACTTAAATTCTTTATTGTGTGATTATCCAGACGTGTATTATTCCTTCAGAACTTGCACTAATTCTGACTTGCATCACTTGTAATTTATGCATACATTGAGGCAATTTTATTTGGACGTTTGAGCCTTTCTGACTACTCTATGAAAATGTTATCCTTTGCTAACCCCTTTGAGCCTTGCCCCTTTATTTCGGTTACTAGCCACATTACAAAATAAAAACCCTACTTCAATTACATCACCTTACTTGGAGTTAGGTAGAAATTTTTTGTCATGTCTTGATCAAATTCTAAGTTTGGGGTTGCTCATGGGATAGCAACCTTTTAAGTTTGGGGTGGTGATTCTCACACAAAAAAAATAAAAAAACAAAGAAAAAAAAGAAGAAAAGAAGAAGAAAAAAACGATAAATAATATCTTCTTGGTTCTTTTGTCAATGTTTGAGAATCTCCATAATGAAAAGGTGAAGAAAAAAAAATGGTAGAATAATTTGGAAATATATGCCTAACTCCAAGTAGTAAAGCCTACTATCCCAAAATGTCATATCCTTACCTTAGCCCCATTACAACCCGAAAGTCCTCCAAAAATGTATGTGTTTGCTGCATTGTGATTGCTAACTATAATTTTTTCAAGCCTATGGTAGCGTGATGCATGCTCTAGGATTTAAGTGATAAATTCATAACCCTTCTAAACATTTGAGAGAAATTTTGGTGAGATTGTGTGAAGAGAGAGTTGAATTTGATAAATGAATGCCAATGTGTACATACCTCGTTATTTTTGTAAGCAACCATAGAGTATGATGGATGTTTTGTAGTAGCTGAAACTTTGAGAATTGAGTTTGATTTGAATTGAGAAATTGAGTTTAAGTTTGCTTTTAACTGCACCAAATATGAAATTAATTGTTGCTGGGGACAAGCAATAGATTAAGTTTGGGGTTATGATGACTCTTCATCATATGCATAATTTTTATTGATTTTAGTCTTATTTATCTTTAATCATTAGTTAATTTAATGAGTTATTTGATATATTTTGTTGATTTTAGTTATTTGATTTAATGAAATATTTTTGTTCTTAGTTGCTTAATTAAGTAGAGGTTTTTCGTAGTTTTGTGTAGTTACTTTGTTTTAGTACACTGCTGAATTTTGGTGAGAAATCAACATGACCTAGGTGGAGTATTTCAGCCATATCTGGAGTTCTAGATGTCCAATTAGAGTCACTCCAAGTGATAATGAAATCTAAGATCCATATCTACAACTTTCACGAAGACACTGGGACCAAATTCAGACTCGGAAGATGAGAAAAAGGCAAAATACGTTAGACAGCAGATGTTGGGCGCCTGGAGAGCGCCCTGCGCGCCTGAAACGCATTTCCAGCCATTCAGTACTGTCAATACGCGCCCGGAGCGCAAAGACCGCGCCTGGGGCGCGTGACGCGCATCAGCATTCATAAAAACACAATTTGTTTTTTACTATTTAGGGATCTTTTTTTGACTCTTGGGAAGTGGGGAGACTTGTGTCCTAGCATAGAAACTCAAAGACGACCGTTTCTAACGCCATTGGAGCAGTTTTATCAAGAATCATTCATGAATCCTTCTTGTAACTCTTCTCTAATCCCTATCTTTTGTATCTCTATCATGAGTAATTAAACCCTATTTGTTAGGGATGAGTGTAATCAGATGAAACCCTTATTTTTCTGATTTGATTTCTAGTTATATGAATGAGTTTATTGAATTGTTTTTCTCATCTTTGTGCTTAATGTTTTTTATTGCTTGATCAACATTAAAATGTTCTACGATTTGTATTTTGAAACGGAAGTGGACTTTACGAATTTTTGAGATGAGAAATTCATGAATTTGTATTCTAGGGATAGATGTAGGTCATGAAACCAATTAAATTAGTTGCAAAGCAATAATTTTCAAGAGAATTTCTATACAGTAATGCTTAATTCTAATCTTAAATCTACTAAGGAATTAGGGGTTACTTTGGAATTAAAGGTTCTGTGACTAAGACATTAGGGCAAGAATAATAAAGATAATTCGGTAATAATTCAATAAAAGAATTCAGTAACTAGGATCAAATTAGACACCAAGGTTGGATTCAAAGTGAAACTCATCCCTGACATTTTTCTCATTATAAAAGATCAATTTTATTATTGTTGTTAATTTCAAATATTATTTCAATCAACTTGGGAACCTTTTGTTCAGTTTTAGTAATTAAATGTAATTCAATAGTAAAACGCAATCCTTGAGTTCGACACTCGGTACTACCATTTTATTATTACTTGCAACGATTCAGTACACTTGCTGAAACGTTATCATATATGTACCTAAGTTGGACACCCAAAAATCCTTAAGTTGTTAAGATTAATGGGATTACCTGTCTATACCTCATATGCAACGTTCCCTTACAATGAAGCTTGTAATGACGTGTTCATAAGATAACATGTCATGTTAATAGCCTTTGTCAAGATATCCTTAGAGATTCCAACATTTAACTAGAGATATCTTGCTATTTTATTTAGAGACTTGTTCATTCTTTCTACCACATCATTTTGATGTAATGTCTTTCAAAAAATTTAAGAATTTGAATCAGTGTACTTTGTCTTATTATCTGTCTACAAATACTTATGTTTTCTTCCCATCTAATCTTCTGTTTCTACTTTTCACACCTTGAACTTTGCAAAAACTTTAGATTTATGTTTGAGAAAGTACACCCAAACCTTGCGTGAAAAATCATATGTAAAAGTGACAAAATACATGGAACCATCATAGAGGGCTCTTTGTTAGGCCCCCACACATCATAATGCACATAGTCTTAGATTGCCTCTATTTTGTGTTTCCTAGATTTAAAAAGAAACCAGCACTATTTCCCAAAATAAAATATTTCTATAAATCTAACTTACATTAGCAGACACCCTTCAACAAATATCCCTTAAGAAGTTATGTTCTCCCATGCTCACTAAGATGACCTATACACATGTGACATAGTTTCGTTGCATCGTCATTAGACTCTACTAGTGCAACATCACCTTCAACCGTACAACCAAACAGTTTGTAAACGTTACCTATAATGCTCTTTCCTTTGATCACTTTCAATACACCCTTGATAACCTTTAGAATGTCTTTGTCTCAATCAGACCAATATGAAAAACCATTTTCCTATAGAGTGTCCAAAGAAATCAAATTATTTCTCAATTATGGGATATAACTGACATCATTCAACGTATGCACGCCACCATCATCCATGGTAATTGTAATTTGTCCTATTACAGTGATAACACATCCTTTTACCTATGTTGTTCCCACGATGTTGACCTTCTTTTACATACATACCTTTTCCTCAAGATCCATCATATGCATTTTGTCTCATTCATGTATTTAAGAGTTGTCACTAGGTGATCAAACGAACTTGGTAATGAGCACAAACGAATAATAGCTTTGTCTTCGTCATCGACCGTCATCCCAAGCCTCACCAAATCGGTGATTATTCCGTTAAAGTTGTTGACATTGTGTTGCAAATCAGATCCTTCCTACATCTTCAACATATCACTACTATAAAAACTCATTTTAGCTGTCATATTTAGCATCGGCCACCGACTCCGACGCTAGTTAGCGTCGGACAAGCTCATGCTAGTGTAACAAGTACTTTTTTAATTTTATTAATAATTTGTGTCAGCTAATCCGACGCTAAATAAAAATGACATACGCTTGTTTATTTTTCATTTTAATCAGTATGCTAGTGTCGGATTGACCTACGCTAAATTGTCTGAATTGTAAAATTAAATTTTTTAATCTTATTCTTTCCAATAACCCACTCCACTCATCCCTCATCATCTCATCACTTCACCCACTCTGAACCCTCTCAAACCCGTCACCCACTTTGTCATCGATCTCACACTCTCGCCGCGTCATTGTAACCCATCACCGTTTCTCTAACCTCACATTCACTCTCACAACTTCACCCTCAATCTCGTTGTCGTCCACTCATCTCTCAGCCGTCTCACTCTCGTCTCTCAAACTCATTCTCATTTTCGTCTCTCAGGCTCACTCTCACTATCGTCCACTCTGAATGTAAGTGTAACCTTAACCATCTTTGTCATTTGTGTTCACTGGTTTAGGGTTTGGTTTTGATACTAACATTTGATTTTCTTTTACTCATTGTCAATTATTTTTTATTTTATTTTGGTACCACAGTTGTATGTTCATTTTAATTCTTTTTTTTTCATCAATTTAAGTTTTCTTGCATTTTCTTTGTATATTTTACGGAATCAATTCAGATTATAAATTTTATTAATGTTTATTCCTGTTTGAATTTTTCTTTCTTTTACTTTCCAGCATTGCTAATGTGACATTGAAAGGGTGTGAGCCTTTACCTAGTGTTTTGCTAAAACTGTTTCAAAGGTTGGTCTTTTCCTTTTCCTATTTCTCTTTGGAAAAATGTTGGTAATAATAATAACAATGTTAATTAGAGTGGTTTAAATTGTAAGAGTTTTTAATGTTTGAAAGGTAAGAAATGGAGTAGAGATTGCATTGGTTGTTTTGATTTGGATAGTGGTTATGAGAATTTGAGATATGTTAAGCAAAAAGTAAAAATGATTTTTTGGTTGATGATGTTTTAGTATTAGGTGGAAGTGGTGGAATTAGAATAGGGTTTGATATTGGTGATGGTTATGGATCTTTTGTTGCTGGAATGGGTGAGAAAAATGTTACTGTGATTACCAATAGGTGGAAGTTATGAGAAAAATGTTACTGTGATGCACCATTTAGTGAATTCATTGCAGCAACATGGCTTTTTCTAATTTATTGAAGCTTAGATCATAGGTTTCCATTTTATGATAATGTGCTTGATTTGATTTGCTGGCAGGCGGTTTGTTTTGGCTTGATAACTTCTTTTGTTGCCTTGCCAATTGTAGACCAACATTCTTGCATTTAAAAAAAATGAAACCAGAACACATAAAGAATGTCCCAATTTCCTAATAAGACACCAAAACACATGAAAAAATATTACAAGATTGAAAGAGATGGGATATGGAAAGTTATAATATTAGTTATAACAAGTGTGAAATTAAATTGAAGAACAGCAGCAACCTCTTGAAATTTATATTCAAAACTAATTAAGACAATATGGGTTACATAGAATTATGTCACGACAAATTTTTTTATGAGTTACCTATAATGCAAGCACCCCTAAAAAGCATGGCTTGTCGAAAAGGTCTGCCAACAATAGATGCTTTGAATCCCCCTGCATATATAGTATAACATGATAGATTTACTTCCGAATTGAAGTTTACATAAATAACTAGGTGCATGTGCTATAATCACGAAAGTTGTTTCAAGAATGGCATGCTCCATCAACTATTGATTAGAATTCATGTGTTAATTTATATACTTAAAGCAACATAGTCAACAACTGAGAAAATTATTTAAAAAATGTGAAGCAACAAGAGTTAAAGAAATTACATGAACTAGTATTTAACCTACCGTTATGCTATATAAAGTGTTTGTTTTTTAACTCTAAGGTTGAGTTTATTAGGAGGAAAGTTAATAGAGTAGCTCATGCGAGTTTTTCCTTGTAAAAAAAGAAAAGTGGAAAAAACTTTACAAGAAAGATTGACTTATTGAGTTGTTCCCTTTTGAATCTTTGAAAGAATAAATTACATGGTTACACAATTCAAACTATGATTTAACGCAACATACTAACTTCTAATTTATGCTTACAAAATACCTCATATGGTCGTATTTCTAAACAAAAATAGATAAAAGAAAGTTGATATATTTGAATGAATTTTAAATTAGACTAGATACATCAGCTTTCTTTTACCTACTTTTGTTTATAAATAAAACGAGAGGGAATACATAATTATTATGCTCACATTGTGTTTCTAAACGATTCTCCTTATTCCCTTGCAAGCAATAATTCATCAAGAAGAAAACTAAAGAACTTGATTACCAATGAAAAACAATAAAGAGGTGAGATCAATCAAATAAAAAACTAACCAACAAAATGACCTCATAGTTCAATATCTGGACCCTCCCATCCCTCATAAAGTGTCCCAAGAGTATCTAAACCAGCTGTTTTCCTAAAGCTCCAAATCAAACTATCAACAGCTAACATCAACAAATACTCCAAATAAGTCTCTTGTTATGTATTTTTGTACTAGATGTGTTAGTTGATAAATTGTTAGAAAATGGAAAAAATGAATTACATTTTTTATGTTTTTGCTTATGAGGTTGTAATGATCTTTTTATAAGCAAACATTTGTATATTAGTTATTTTTTATGTTTCTACTTATGAAATTAAAATCTCACATTGAGTAGTGTTTGCTTATTTTATATTAATAATTAATTACATGTTTGAAAGAACATTTTGATAATTAACATATAGGATTGTTTTAGTTTAAAAGTTTAGACTATTTATGCATATCGTTGAAATTTTATTAATTGAATGATAATTTGTGTTTGATTTGAGTTGTTGTACCTTTGTTATATTCTATTGTTGTGAGTTTTTTTTTTAGTAGCCAATTGTTTCAATGACTTGCAGCAAAATGTTTATATAGTAGCTTTTAAGTTGCGGATGCCATGATATAAATTGGAATTTTTGTTCTCATTGTTACTAGATAGAAAGTAATGTATATAAAGTTGAATGAGTTTGAAATTTATTATGTATAACTTTTTTGAAAACGTTGTTAGTTTACTTGTTAATTTTTAAATCAATGTATAGTTTGTTAATTTTGAATTTGTTGACTTTTCAATGTTGACCCCTAGCGTCAGCCTAACCGACGTTGTATTATAAATAAAAGCCAAACAGTAGTGTTAGTGTCGGATGGGCCGACGCTGCATAGTTTGTTGACTATAACTTATTGACTTTAGCGTCGGCCATCCGACGTAAAGGAATTTTTTTCAAATGACAGTAGCGTTAGATGTTTTTTTTTTAATAATAGCGTCGACTTAGAGTAGACCCAGCCTACACTAATATAGCGTCCGCTGACATTTGGCCGACGCTATGTATTAACTTCGATCGTTTTAGTCTAGGCCCGACATCGACGCTAATTCGACGCTAATTCGACGCTAAATCAACGTTAGCATCGAATTTTTGTCTATTAGTGTGTGTTTTTGGCTGATGCTAAATTCAAATTTTCTAGTAGTGTATACAATCGTGTCTTCGTGAATAGTTTGTTTGTGAGAATTTTGCATAGATATATATTGAGTTTCCAATTTCTCCCATACCTCCATTGGAGATGTTAGGTGTAGAATATGAGACATCACCTCATCAGATACACATAGATGAATCATTCTCAGAGTCTTATCCTTCATTTATGTCCAATTGACTTATGTGATGTCTTTCGATTTCTCCTCATGCAACGCCTTTTGAAGAACTTGATGTGTCAACAAATCCTTAACCCTTCTTTTTCATAATGCGAAGTTATCGTTCTGTCGAACCTTGCCACCTTGAATTTTGCACCAGAGTTACTCTTCATCTGATACCAATTGTTAGAATAGCCTCATGATCTTTAAAGAATAAAAAGAAAAAATATAAATAGGAACTCAAGACGTTTGGTAACGAAGTTCGGCCAAATGATGCCTACATCTCTAACTACATAAATTTTTCATATGAATAATTAATGACATATGAAAAATTATAAATAGTAACTAAAGACATTTGGTAACGAAGTTCAGCCAAATGATGCCTACATCTTCAACTACAAATTTTTTCATATTTTTCAAATGAATAATTAATGACATGAATAATTAATTCATCTAACTTTCAACTTCAGAAATTTTTCATATTTTTAATTTGACTAATGACATATGAATAATTAATGAATCTAGAAGATTCTATATCATAGAATTGTATGTCATGTCACTAAAAATATGTCAAATCGTCATTTTTTTTTTCAAAAATCTGATGGAGGGTCAAAACTGTCGATTTTTAAAATACGAAGACCAATTTCGTTAATTGGTAATAGTAGAGGAACCAAACTACAATTAAACCTAAATAGTAATGATAAACTGCCCACTTGATAGTACCTATGAGCCATACTCAACACTCATGAATTTAAACATTATCCCACCTCTTACCTTCTTTCGACGCTTTCACACTCCAATTCGAGTCAACAAGAAAAAAGCCTTTGTTCCTTGTACTCATCGTCCTCCAATCGAACTAATCGGACAATTTATAGGTAAACATCAAAAATAAAATATGAGAACACACTCTAAAAGGTCAATTTCTAAATTGGATCAAAGAAATTTACCCCAAGTCATAAAATTAATTCATGGATAATGTATTCATTGTTCACACCTTCGTTTTCGCGTTGGTTTCGTTCAAATCAGACTTACCAAGAACAATGCATAAATAGCGAGGTTTTATAAATATAAAAGTCAAGTATTTGAGAGAGAAAATGAAGAGGTTAATTCTGAAAAGGAGTATTAAAATAATTCACTTAATAAGGGATGTTTTATGGACAATCATTTAATTATTTATATTAATTAATAACCAATATAATGTAAATAACTAAGATACTAATTAATAACCAATATAATGTTAAATCTTTTATATTAATAATTGAATCATACTAAAGATGTATAAAATAGACATACCATGACAAACACATTTATAAAGAAAATTAGTCGCAACATTATTAATATTTCAAAATCAATTTCGAACGAAATAGAATAATTAAAGTAATTAATTTTTAAAAAATGTATGTTATTAATATCTAAAATCCTTATCATACTCATAATTATTATCACAATTATTAAGATGTTATTTTTTAAAATAATCATATTAAAATAAGTTAACTACCTCATGTGGTCCCTTAACTTAATTTCTACTAGCAATTCAATCATTTTTCATTATTTTTTTGGATTTGATTTTTTACATTTTAAAATCTCAACAATGTTTATTTTTGTTTTAAAGAAACTCAAAAAGTTTATCAAAATCTTCAAACAAAACCCATAAAATTCATTTCTAATATAAAAAAAATTCATATATTCATCAAAATTGCAACTCAAATATTCAAATAAACTCATATATTTATCTCTAACAACAACACCATATGCATCAAATTCATTTTCTTTATTTGATGTTATTAGAAATGAAGATATGAGTTTATTTGAATATTTGAGTTATGAGTTTGATGAATATATGAATTTTCTTGAAATTGATAATAAAGATATGAGTTTATTTGAATATGAGTTTATCTAAA
>JBBPBT010000072.1:851952-871856 GCA_037974875.1 Cicer bijugum | reverse complement strand
TTTATACTAACAATAATATTTGAGTTGTTACGTTAATGAAATAAATAATTAGTAAATAATTAAGAAAAATAATATGATACAAACTTGTAAATCAATATAAAGAAATTTAGGGTCACACTTTCATTTATAACTTTGATTATCCCTGATTGTAATTCTATTCAAATATCTTTATTTTTATTCAACAACCAATCTCATTTCTAAAACTATACTGTTTGAATTATTGAATTTAGAAGATTAAAATTAAGTTTGATCGTACAATAATTTGTAATCACAATAATCCTATAGTTCTTTCAATTAATTGTAGAAAAATTCCTAAAAAAATGTCAAATATGATCAATCATAACACATGATTAGAACAATAAGAAAATTTAATTGAAAAAGAAATAATCAAAATAAAACTAAAATGCATAATAAGATAAATAAAAAAAATATGTTAATGACAAGATCTATCAAATATCCTAAAACAGAATTTAATTATACATTACTGTAAAGAAAATAAAAAAAATAAAAAAATAAAAAGAATAATGATGTTGATCAAATTAAAAAAGAAGAATAATGTGCGGTTCTCTCTTTTGTACATGCCCAGCTTCCTTTTTTCTTCCCCTTTTTAATTTGCATGTGTGTCCCTTTTTATAACAAACAAACCTTCTAATCCAAGTTTATTCGATCACCGTGTCCTCTTTGTTCTCAATCTTGGGCCCAATTATTTATTATATTTATAGGGGTTTGAAATTCTCTAAGGTGGAGATCATTAAGTACGACTCATAGATAATATCAAATGGGCGGTATGGTCCAACTACTATTTGTTGTGGGGCCATTTGGGAGGTGCATGGGGCAATAGCTCCCCATGGTATGATTTAGGATTATTGTTGTAATTTGAATCTTACCATTGTATTCTATAAATTCTAATTCATTTGTCTAATAAAAAGGAACTGCAACTCCTCTTTAGTCGAAGACATAAGCTTCATTGACATAATTTTGTTACCATTTGCGTTTTTTGTGCAATTTTGTTCTCTCTATTTTTTTTAAATTGTGTTGATGTTCTAACATACAAGAAATATTGAATATATATGATTGATGATCCATATATCTAATGTCGTAAAGTTTTAGGTGAAGATGTGGTATTAAGGTCTCTTAGAAATCCTAAACGTTTAACCCATTGCTCTTTCAGTACTTTACAACATATTTCGAAAATAAAATCATGTTGGCTTGTATCACTACTAGAAAAATCACTTTTAGAGACCAATTTTTCGGTCACTAAATCAAATAGCGACCGATATAGCGACCAATTTAAATCAGTAGGTATATTGCTAGTCGCTAGTTGTTGCGACCAAATCAACGACTGAATTTAGTGATCGGTTTGATTATCGAACTTTGTGACCGATATAATATTATAAAGTAGCTTTTAGATAGCCACTAACGTGACATTTTGTCTGCGTTTGTTGATAAAATTAAGTTATTTTATTGACTAAAGAATGACCGTATTGTAAATAAAATTCACAAAATAGGGAATAAGTATCACATTTTATAGAACCTCATGCAAACAAAACATATTTTCATACATTAATAAAAAGGTAGCATTGATCAAAGTTGTTTATTTTGCAGGTTCACATTGCCGCAATTCGCAACAGAAATCTTCCCCTTCCTACATGTACACTCTATAGAGCTATATGAAATTGAACAAAACAAATAAGCTACAATGGAATAAAAACATATAAACGTTTATTCAAATTATGTGATTAAATTTTTATTTTACTTTTATTGCTATTTATTTGATTTGCTACTTCTCTTAAGCTATGATACAGTATGTTGCAGTGGATTGAAGATTTTTGCTTTGTTTAGTTGTTGACTTTCTAGGATATTTGTATGGCATATTAGTAAAATAATCAAATTAAAATGTGGTTAATTTTGTGACTACTAAATCATACATTAATATATGCTTATGTTTTTATGTTTGTGGTAATGATAAGTGGGAACGGAGCCACAACTGCAGTGTTGATGGAAATAGGCTGCAGGAACTGAGATACTTGTTTATCGACTTGTTCTTACATGTGCTTCTTGTTCCTAGAGAGTACTTAGAAGCTAATTTTGAACTCGTCATCTGGTATAAGAAATAAATTTTTAATTATAATATTTGGGTGATCATTTTTCAAGATTGGAAGAAAAAAATGAAGAATACTACACATCATAAAATTTGTCTATATCATCAACAAAAGCAAGAATTTGTATTTACTTTGACTACTTGTATATAGCGAATACACTACACGAAAAATAGGATTTTACAGCGCTTTTTTTAATCCATTTATAGCGTTTTTTTTTTAAAAAGCATTGTGGAATCGAGCGCTGTAAAAGATACAACAGCGCTTTTAAAAAAAGCGCTATAAATCATGTAGATATAATGCGTGCTTGTTATGCACATTTTACAGCACTTTTTTAAGAAAACGCTGTAAAATGCGCACATAATTAATATGCATTATTATGCACATTTTACCGCGCTTATTTGAACAAGCGCTGTAAAATGTGCATATATAATTCATATACTGGGTGCGCCTTTTACAGCGCTTTTTTGAAAAACGCTGTAAAAGGCACACCGATAATTCATATATTGGGTGCACATTTTACAGCGCTTTTGCAAATAAGCGCTGTAAAATGCACACCAAATATATGAATTATGCGTCTGCATTTTATAGCGCTTATTTGAAAAAGCGCTGTAATATGTGCACCCAATATATGAATTGTGGGTGCATATTTTACAGCGCTTGTCCAAAAAAGTGTTGTAAAATATCCAAAAAAGCGCTGTAAAATGTATTTATTATTATTATTTTTTTTAAACGTTGTAAATTAAATTTTTGAAAAGCGCTTTTTAGCTTTTTATTGCATTTTTTTTAGTAAGCGGTGTCTTTTATCTTTTTATCCAAAATTATTTTGATCCAGAATCAGTTCACACAACAAAACATATTCAAATACCATAAGCAGTTCACACAATCAGTAGACAAAAAACAGAACTCTGTAACTTAATTAACATATATGTAACTCTGTAACTCTGTAATTTACAACCTAATTAACTACATTCAGATACATATATATAACCTAATTTACAACCTAGTTAACTACATATACATTGAACTTAATTTACAACCTAATTAACTACATATTCATATGCATGTTCATATATTGTCCTATGATCATATACATATAATAACTAACAAAATATACAGAATATGCACTAGCTACCATATAATATTTAGATCCCTTGCCCAACAACATGCTATTTCCCAGAAAATCAAATAACTTTCATTTCAAGCACATACTGACACCAGTCTTCCTTTAATTCCATTAGATCTTCCTCAGAATATGATGAACTGGAATTGTCAAAGTACTGCAATATAAAAATTGAACATATTATATTAATTTATATATGAAAATCATATAATAAAATATCGTACCGTTTCTGGGATAATAGTTTTATTCTTTTCAACAATCTCCTTCATGAATCTCAATACGTAGTACCCACAGTCGATGTTGTTTGTTTGATGAGGACACTGTAAAATAAAACATATAAGTTAATAAAATATTTGTGCATTAATTGTAAAGGCATATATTTGTAAATGAAAATTTAAAGGCATATATTTTAAACCTTTATTGGGATTCATGTGATGTTATTAGACTTTTGCTTTGACACTGTAGCACCTCTTTGAGCTCGAAAAACTTTTAAGACACTATCGAATGAATAAATGTGATTATTATAGCATGAACAAACACATTATATATATATATATATATATATGTGTGTGTGTGTGTGTGTAAGAAATAAATGAATATTATTTACGTGTCGAACATAGTCTTTATTTCGGAGTGATTGTTGTAATTGCCATGCAAGGGATCCAAATAGTATATAACTTCAGAGACCGCATTGATTGCAAATAGCACCCAATGTGCCCTACAACAACAAAAATTTGGTTAAGCAATTTTGTTTATACACCACTAATAAATTAAAATCTCATCAATTAAAAAAGATATAAATAAATAATTTATAATTACGTACCCTGAATTATATGGTGCGAAGAACAATTTATCCTTTTCTATATTTCTTAATAACATATCTACAATGTATTTCTTTACATTTCCTGGATCGAGTTTGCACATCGACAGCTTATGCGGAGACAAGAATGAGTATTTATTTGACAATTTGCACGTGCACACGACCTTCTCATACAAAAACCTTCAATGAAAATTTTAAACTAGATTAATTACCAATAAATGTAATTAAAAGTACTTTTTACCTTATGTACAAGCTCATGACAGTAGCACTAAGCTCCTTATGTTTGAGAAGTTTGTAAATGTGGTCCTTTTCGGGAAATTCATCATAATCGTCGCCGAATATAGCTTTATTCATGGGTACGATGCGTGAATCATCGTTGCTGCCCATGTTCCGTTTTACTTGGATGTCAAGAAACGCCCCGTATTTAGCGAGGCATGGCTGACTTATTTTAGGAGCAGTAGCAGCAACGACTGATTTTCCCCGATCCAATTTTCTTGCTACAACTTTGGCAGCTTTATTACCCTCCAGCCTTTGTGATTTGGCAGCTCTATTACCCTCAAATTTTTGAGGTTTGTTGGCTTTTTTTGGATGTACATGTGGTTTACTTAATTGGATCTACAAAAATGAGGTTAAATGTTAGTTTATTGAATCTGAAAAAATGACAAACCTTAGGGAATAAATGTGACAAACCTTTTCAAGAGATGTAACTGATTCGTTTATGGGAATCTTTTAATCATTCCCTTTAGGCTTAATTTTCAGCATCTAAATATAAATATGAAATTAAAGTTAGGAACGGAAAAAAATCAGCAATTAAATATACATATCAATTAATCATACATTTCAATTAATTAAATATATGATGACTCTTCATTATATGCATAATTTTTATTGATTTTAGTCTTATTTATCTTTAATCATTAGTTAATTTAATGAGTTATTTGATATATTTTGTTAATTTTAGTTATTTTATTTAATAAAATGTTTTTGTTCTTATTTGCTTAATTAAGTAGAGATTTTTCATAGTTTTGCGTTGTTACTTTGTTTTAGTGCAGTGCTGAATTTTGGTGAAAAATCAACATAACATATGTGGAGTATTTCAGCCATATCTAGAGTTCTAGATGTCCAATTAGTGTCACTCCAAGTGCTAATGAAAGATATGATCCAAATCTACAACTTTCATGAAGACACCGGGACCAAATTCAGACTCGAAAGATGAGAAAAATGCAAAATACGTTAGACAACAGATGTTGTGCGCCTGGAGCGCGCCCTGCGCGCCTGAAGCGCATTTCCAGTCAGTGTTCACTGCCAGTACGTGCCCGGAGCGCAGATCCTGCGCCTGGGGCGCGCGACACGCATCAGCATTCATAAAAACGCAATTTTTTACTGTTTAGGGATCTATTTGACTCTTGGGAACTTGGGAGACTTGTGCCCTAGCATAGAAACTCAAAGACGGCCGTTTCTAACACCATTGAAGCAGTTTTATCAAGAATCATCCATGAATCATTCTTGTGATTATTCTTTAATCCTCATCTTTTGTATCTCTGTCATGAGTAACTAAACCCTATTTGTTAGGGATGAGTATAACCAGATGAAACCCTTATTTTTCTGATTTGATTTCTAGTTATATGAATGAGTTTATTGAATTATTTTTCTCATCTCTGTGCTTAATGCTTTTTATTGCTTGATCAACATTAAAATGTTCTATGATTTGTATTTTGAAACGGAAGTGGACTTTACGAATGCTTGAGATGAGAAATTCATGAATTTGTAGTCTAGGGATAGATGCAGGTCATGAAACCAATTAAATTAGTTGCAAAACAATAATTTACAAGAGAATTTCTATACGTTATTGCTTAATTCTAATCTTAAATCTACTAAGGAATTAGGGGTTACTTTGGAATTAAAGGTTCTGTCACTAAGACATTAGGGTAAGAATAATAAAGAGAATTCGGTAATAATTCAATAAAGGAATTCAGTGACTAGGATCAAATTAGACACCAAGGTTGGATTCGAAGTGAAACTCATCCCTGACATTTTTCTCATTATAAAAGATCAATTTTATTATTGTTGTTAATTTCAAACATTATTTCAATCAACTTGAGAACCTTTATGTTCAATTTTAGTAATTAAATATAATTCAATAGTAAAACGCAATCCTTGAGTTCGACACTCGGTACTACCGTTTTATTATTACTTGCAACGATTCAATACACTTGCTGAAACGTAATCAATATACCTTATCGAGGGCAACAAGATGTGTGGGCCATGCCACGTAACTACCAATAGCTTCACCCAATAACTGCATATCTCCATCGTTGTCCGGTATCGGCAACGGTGCAGTTAGTTTGAAAGCAACAACAGGTGATACTTTGACATGGCCCGCAGGGATCGGAGTATTGTGCAATACTTCTCCCGAAGTATTGTACAATTTTCCTTTTCCCATCTTCCGATGAGTAGGCGAGGACAAGTATAACACACATGGAGTGACACCCTAAATCAATAGTTAAAACATAAGTACGGTTAATATATAAGTTTGTTTAATACATAAGTAATTACATAAGCAAGTAAGTAATTAATTACCTCGGTAATACTTTTGAGACCGACGTTGCAACTCGCGGTTTCACTCTCCATTTGTATTTCATGTTGGAGCTGATCTGGGAGTTGCTTGTCTTTGTTCGTATTCACCAAGAGTACCACTTGCTCTGTAAGGATTTTGAGCTTCTCTAATACTTCCTCGTTGGAAGGTTTTTGGCGCTTCTCTTGAGAAAAATAGCTTTTGGGAGTTACGCCAAATCCTTTCCCCCTAACCCAACCGGAATACTCAGGGACATTAAACACTTTACCCAGAATGTCCCTGCAAGTATCCTTGTTGCCCTCTTGATTTTTAGAACTTTGTTCGATAATCTCCTAAAATACATGTAACATTAAAAAGATAAGTTCAATAGCATTTTTAAAATACAATATTAAAAAGTATTCAAGTGATAAATACAATATTAAAAAATATTAAAGTGACAATATACTTACACAAAGTTCTACTACTTTTTGGACATTTTCATTATCAACCACTTCGTCTTTATTAACACGCACTTCCTTCCATAATATATGACGACCCAAGGGTTGATCGGCTTGGTGTCTTGTCGCTATTCGTTAAGATCATAAACAAAATAATACAAATTAGTTACACACTATAGTTTATAATACAAATTACTTCATTATATAAAAGTGATGTTTAATTACTTACAAATGCTAATAAATTAATCACTTACGACAAATGTGGGGTCTGAACGTTTGGAAACAAATGCACTCCATTCATCGTTTGATATATAATGTTAATATATTTTTGGAGCTTCAGTATTCATGTTTCCTTCTCTATCTTTTAGATAGAAATTTGAGAGATGAGATCTAAATCCCCGATGGATCTTCCCAGCAACTCTCAAAACATAACTCTTTCATTCCTCATCAAGAACTAAAGTAGTCTGCAATGAAAAAAATTATAAGTAAAGTATTTCAATGAAAAAAATTATAAATGACAAAAGAGTAGATCAAAAAAGTTACTTGAATGTCATTCCATATTATATATTTGGCATCCTTCAACGCCTTCTCTCTCCAATCGTCAATCGTAATTGGGAGATTTTGTCGAACAACAACCCCAATGTAACTTACAAACATTGAGTTGTTGGGGTCAATTGGCTGACCACTCTCATTCCAGCCAACCTAATAAACTCATAAAGTAAGTAAATGCTATTAAAAAAAGTTAAAAAATACACAGCAAATAGAGTATAGTATAGTATAACCTCAAACTTGATGTCATTGCTCTTTGCTTTAATCACGTTTTGCATTATAGTTGCACCATGTTTGACTTCATTTTCATAAGTCTTAGTGGTGCCAACTTCTTCATTTTGACATTCTAAATCTTTGTTTGTATCCATTTAACTACAACAAGTTCAACATGCAGTTTAGCATAACATCAACAAGCTCAACATGCATCATGCATTATTCTAAACAAGCTCAACATGTATCAGTATATCTTAAACAAGCTCAACATGCATATTAATGATTACAAAAAATTAATAACATCAATACCTGAATAATGAGAGTTCGAAGAACGATGAAATGCGAAGAAAAGAGGGTTCGCAAAAAGTTCACAGAAATACGGTTTGAAGAAATACGTAATGAGGGTTACGTATTTCAATGAAAATATATTGTGTGCAATGGGAGAGACGATCTTGGTTGGAAATAAGGCTCGAAATGAAGGAGATGATCGTGGAAATAAGGTTCGTAATGGACGGGATGATAGGGAAGTTTACGTAATGAAGAGGAAACTGAAGCAGTTACTGTTATATATAAAACCCCTTTTACAGCACTTTTTTATAAGCCTTTTACAACGCTTGTTCAAAAAGTGCTCTAAAAGGCCTAAGCCTTTTACATCGCTTGTTTGAGAAGCACTCTAAAAGGCGTCTTTATTTAAGTTTTTTAAAAGGCTCTTTTACAGCGCTTTTCCCAATAAGCGCTGTAAAAGATCTCCTTGTTTTATTATGTTATATGAATGTTTTTTTTAAAGCCTTTTACAACGCTTTTTTAAATAAGCACTGTAAAAGGCATTATTGTTTTATTATGTTATTTTTGTGTTTCTTTTATTTGAGTTCCATATGGGATGACATTAAAAACATGCAAAACATTGAATGGTTAAAAAACATTGTTATCATCATGCAAAACCTCTTCCTATAAACTTTTCTCCTTTTATCCATCTTCTTCACAAACATCAAAGCTTACTCTCTCACAATTCAATCTCCACCTCAACACCCTTTTTCTCTCTTTAAGTCTATGTTATCTTCTTCTTCATCACTTGATACATTTACATTCCCTTTCCTTCTTAAATCGTGTCAGAAACTTGGTCTTCAGGTTCATTGCCATGTTGAGAAAAATGGGTTTGAGTTTGATGTTTTTGTTAACAATGCTCTTTTGCAATATTATTGTGTTTTTGGGGATTCCCATGATGCGTACAAAGTGTTTGAAGAAAATCCTATTAGAGAAAGTCTTGTTAGGTGTCTGAGAAAGTCTCATTGTTTTGTAATGTTATATGAATGTTATTTTTACAGCGCTTTGTTACAGCGCTTCTTCAGATAAGCATTGTAAAATGTCTCTTTATTTTATTTTTAAAAGGGTCTTTTACAACGCTTCTTCAGATAAGCGCTGTAAAAGGCCTCATTGTTTTATTTTTATATTTAACGCTCTTTTTCAGTTTAGTTCAGTTCATGTAAATTACTAATTTATATTCAGTTCAGTTCATGTAAATCAAGCTAAATATAAAACACTCATTGTTACATGAACTTAGAATAAAACACTCAAATCAAGCTAAATATAAGCAGAAAATAAATTAATCAGAAAATAAGTTAATTAGAACTTAGTACAAAATACTCAATTCAGATTACATGCATATTTACATTAACATAGTTCAGATTACATGCATATTTACATTAATACAGTTCAAATTACATGCATGGCTTATATAAAACAATTAAACATGTACATTAAGAAGTCCTTCTTCTTTTCCTGGTGGGATTCACATTTGTTTGTCCATTTACAATACGAAACAATGGATTAATCCAAATTCCCTCATCCTGATCATCTTTAAGATATAACCCATCATCAGTTGAATCAATTTCATGTGGTTCTTGTGATGTTGCAAATAAAAGATCATTACCAATATCTTCATCATTATTGTTATCATCACTTATTTTATTGGTCGATAGGACAACAGACCATTTATCATCAGAAGGATCAGTGACATAAAACACTTGTTGAGCTTGCGACGCTAAAATAAAAGGCTCGTCTTTGTATCCCACCCTATTAAAATTGACAAGCAAAAATCCTGACTCATCAATCTGAACGCCATTATTATTATCGACCCACTTGCAACCAAATATGGGAACATGAAACATTGTGTAGTCTAACGCCCATATGCGCTCGATAACCCTAAAATATGATAGATTTGTATATATTGGGTTTTTGTCTTTTGCACTTGAGACATGCATCGCTTCAGCTACGAGAGTGACTCCGCTATTTTGCATAGTGGTCTGATCATCTTGTTCTTTGGTATAAAATGTGTAGCCGTTAATAACATAATCAGTGTAAGAAAAGACATGTAAGCTCGGACCATTTGCTAGCCACCTCAATCTTTGTGAAATTGATCTGGGGTCTATATCAAACTTTGACTTTATGTGATTTTTTAACCATGTTATAAAACTTCGATTGTGCTCTCGAGTTATCCAATTTTGATTCCTATTCATGTTCAAATGAGATAACTGATCCATGTGTATTGTAACATACGGTTGAACCTCATCATCATTGTGCAGAACATACAATTGTGCCTGCTCCCATTCTGTCCTTGATATAGTCAGTAGTCTCCTTCCAATTATCCCTTCTCCTGATATTCTTCCCGAATGACGAGACATGGGAAGCCCTATGGATTCAACATTGGACAGATATTCAGTACAAAATTCAGCAGCCTTTTCAACAATGTATCGTTCAACAATACAACATTCTGGTCGACTTCTACTTTTTACGTACCCTTTTAATATTTTCATATATCGTTCTATCGGATACATCCATCTCATATAAGCTAGCCCACAAAGTTGTGTCTCCTTAACCAGATGAACAGTATGGTGAACCATTATATCAAAAAATGAGGGTGGGAAATACATTTCAAGCTCACACAAAGTAACAACAATTTCCCTCTACAATGTCGCTAATTTCTGAGGGTCGATCACTTTACTACAAATTTCCCTGGAGAAGAAACATAATCTAGTTAAGGCTAGTAGAACTTTTTCAGGTAAAATAGAACGTATACCTATTGGTAGCAAATGCTCCATTAGAATATGACAATCATGGGTCTTCAAACCTTTTAACTTGAGGTCTTTCATACAAACCAAATTTTTAATGTTTGAAGAGTATCCTTCTGGAACTTTAACTTCGTGTAGAAATTTACATAAAACAATTTTTCCTTTCTAGATAGAGTATGAGTGACTGGAGGTAGATATGTGGGATTTCCTTTCTTTACGGGAGCCAATTCATTTTTTATTCCCATATCGACCATGTCCAATCTTGTGTTGATGCCATCTTTAAACTTTCCTGGAACATTGAGTAACGTTCCAATAACACTATCAAATACATTTTTTTCAATATGCATCACATCAAGGAAATGTCTTATATACAATGACTTCCAATATGGCAATTCAAAGAAAATTGACTTTTTCTTCCACCCAGTTTTGACCAGCTCTCCCGCAAAAGGTTAGCCAAATTTATTGGTCAAACCTTGTACTTTTTCAAGTATTTGATATCCAGTCGGTGCTAAAGGAGCTTTACCTTCCTCTGATTTTCCATTGAATGCATTTCTCCACCCACGATATTGATGACTATAAGGTAAAAATCTACGATGTCCAAGAAAAACATTCTTCTTACAATGTTTCAACCGCATCCAATTTGTACTCTCTTCACATATAGGACATGCACACTGACCTTTAATGCTATATCCTGATAAATTACCATATGCTGGAAAATCCTTAATTGTGCCGAACAACATAGCCCTCAAATTGAAACGTTCTTTCTTATACCCATCATAAACTTCCACACATGTCTCCCACATACGTTTTAAATCTTCAATTAAAGGAGTCAAGTATACATCGATATCATTCCTCGGTTGTTTGGGTCCAGAAATTAACAGAGACAACATCATAAAATTACGCTTCATACATAACCATGGAGGTAGGTTATGTATTACCAAAATCACAGGCCACATGCTATGTGAGATGCTTTGAAGACCATGTGGATTCATTCCATCAGTAGAAAGTGCAAGTCTTAGATTTCTTGACTCTATCCCGAATTCAGGATACTTGTGATCAATTTTTTTCCATTGTGGGGAATCTGCAGGGTGTCAAAACATTCCATCTCTAATTCTTTCATCTGCATGCCATGTCAAGTGTTCTGAATCTTCTTCACTACGATACATGCGCCTAAATCTTGGTATTATAGGAAAATACCACACGACTTTTGCTGGAGTAGATTCTTTCTTCTTATATCGAGAGACATTGCATTTCAGACACGCCTAAGTAGTTCATATTCGTTTCGAAATAAAATGCAATCGTTAGGACACGCATGAATCATTTCGTAACTCATGCAAATAGAACAAAAAATCCTTTTAGCCTTGTAGGTTCGACTGGGAAGTTCATTATGATCTGGCAACATATCTTTTATGAGTGTTAATAATTTTGTAAAGCTTTTACCAGACCATCCATTACTCGCTTTTAAGTTGTACTACTTTAATATCGTCGACAGTCTTGTGAATTTACAACAACCATTATATAATTCTTTCTCTGCATCACTCAACAAACTTTCAAACATTTTAGGACAATCTCGAAGATCTTCTTCAACTGCTTTTGTGATCTCATCAACTCGGTCCGGCTCATATGTATTTGTATCGAAGTCAGTTGAAGCATATGTCGAACTATTCTCAAAATTAATGTTTCCTTTTTTTTCTCACCATGTCTTATCCAACATGTGTAGCTTCGATCAATTCCATTACATACCAGATGTCATTCTAATCCATCTTCTCTAACACATTTTTCAAAATAACATTTTAAACAAGGACAAACGACTCTATTTGGATCTTTTGCATTCTTCACTGCAAACTCAACAAACTCCTTCACTCCAATTTCATACTCTTTTGACAATCGATTGGCAGACATCCATTTCCTATCCATATTATACGACCTATATAAATGCAGTTACAAAAATAATAAGCTTTCAAAACATATCAACAAGTTTCAAAAAAAAATCAATATCAACATATCTAATAACAATTTCAAAACAGAAAAGATTTCAAAACAGAACAGATCAACAAATTACAAAAAAAAGAGATTTAATATATATATATATATATATATATAACAATTTTTAGTTTTCAATTATTAAAAAACTAAAGATTTTTTGACAAAAAAAATTAAAAAATACCTGAGACAATGTAGATGGCCGCATAGTACGTAGAGGATATGAGGGTTCCCATAGTAGAGGATATGAGGGTTCCCATACATATAATAACTAACAAAATATACAGAATATGCACTAGCTACCATATAATATTTAGATCCCTTGCCCAACAACATGCTATTTCCCAGAAAATCAAATAACTTTCATTTCAAGCACATACTGACACTAGTCTTCCTTTAATTCCATTAGATCTTCTTCAGAATATGATGAACTGGAATTGTCAAAGTACTGCAATATAAAAATTAAACATATTATATTAATTTATATATGAAAATCATATAATGAAAATATCGTATCGTTTCTGGGATAGTAGTTTTATTCTTTTCAACAATCTCCTTCATGAATCTCAATACGTAGTACCCACAGTCGATGTTGTTTGTTTGACGAGGACACTGTAAAATAAAACATATAAGTTAATAAAATATTTGTGCATTAATTGTAAAGGCATATATTTGTAAATGAAAATTTAAAGGCATATATTTTAAACCTTTATTGGGATTCATGTGATGTTATTAGACTTTTGCTTTGACACTGTAGCACCTCTTTGAGCTCGAAAAACTTTTAAGACACTATCGAATGAATAAATGTGATTATTATAGCATGAACAAACACATTATATATATATATATGTGTGTGTGTGTGTGTAAGAAATAAATGAATATTATTTACGTGTCGAACATAGTCTTTATTTCGGAGTGATTGTTGTAATTGCCATGCAAGGGATCCAAATAGTATATAACTTCAGAGACCGCATTGATTGCAAATAGCACCCAATGTGCCCTACAACAACAAAAATTTGGTTAAGCAATTTTGTTTATACACCACTAATAAATTAAAATCTCATCAATTAAAAAGATATAAATAAATTATTTATAATTACGTACCCTGAATTATATGGTGCGAAGAACAATTTATCCTTTTCTATATTTCTTAATAACATATCTACAATGTATTTCTTTACATTTCCTGGATCGAGTTTGCACATCGACAGCTTATGCGGAGACAAGAATGAGTATTTATTTGACAATTTGCACGTGCACACGACCTTCTCATACAAAAACCTTCAATGAAAATTTTAAACTAGATTAATTACCAATAAATGTAATTAAAAGTACTTTTTACCTTATGTACAAGCTCATGACAGTAGCACTAAGCTCCTTATGTTTGAGAAGTTTGTAAATGTGGTCCTTTTCGGGAAATTCATCATAATCGTCGCCGAATATAGCTTTATTCATGGGTACGATGCGTGAATCATCGTTGCTGCCCATGTTCCGTTTTACTTGGATGTCAAGAAACGCCCCGTATTTAGCAAGGCATGGCTGACTTATTTTAGGAGCGACTGATTTTCCCCGATCCAATTTTCTTGCTACAACTTTGGCAGCTTTATTACCCTCCAGCCTTTGTGATTTGGCAGCTCTATTACCCTCAAATTTTTGAGGTTTGTTGGCTTTTTTTGGATGTACGGGTGGTTTACTTAATTGGATCTACAAAAATAAGGTTAAATGTTAGTTTATTGAATCTGAAAAAATGACAAACCTTAGGGAATAAATGTGACAAACCTTTTCAAGAGATGTAACTGATTCGTTTATGGGAATCTTTTTATCATTCCCTTTAGGCTTAATTTTTAGCATCTAAATATAAATCTGAAATTAAAGTTAGGAGCCGAAAAAAATCAGCAAAAACAAAGATGTGCCAAAACAAAGACTTGTTATATTATAATAACTTTCTCCTTTTTTTATTGATCTAATAAATAAAAATTAATAAAAATAATAATAATAATAATAATAAAATTTAAATTTATTGTAATTTTTTCTTTAAGTTAATTTATTTTATTTTATTAATATAATTTACTCCGTTATTATTATTATAAAAAAAAATCCACATACCGATTATGTTTTTATGTTTTTTCATCTCTATTTCAAAATAAAAAAAATAAAAATAAAAAAAATAAATAACATACTAGATTTTTTGTATTTCCGATTAAGTAGAATAACTATCGGTAGGGATGGGAATAGGCTAGGCCGTCCGAAGGGGCCTATGGCCTGGCCTGGCCTGACGTATTTAATTAAAAGGCTAGACTCAGGCTATTTTTAAAGCCTATTTATTTAAATAGGTCAGACTCAGACTTATAAAAAAACCTATTAGGCCTGACAGGCCTGCCTATATATATTTATTATTTATTAATATTATTATTATATTAATAATATTATTTTCTATTTTAAATTCTATCATTTAGACAATCACTTAGTAATCATTTCATATTCAGTACTCATTTCATATTCGGTAGCGGTTCTATATTTGGTAGTCGTTTCATATTCGGTAACCGTTCAAATAGTCAGGCTCAGGCCGAAAAAAAAAAAAAAGCCTATTATAGGCTGTAGGCCAGACTTAGGCCGGAAAAATAAATCGTAGGCATGACTCAGGTCTTTCAAGTCTGGCCTGGCCTGGCGTATTCCCACCCCTAACTATCGAATATTTTAAAATTTTGAAATTTTCGATAAGAAAAATGTAATTAGGGGAATTTTCTAATTTCTCGTACAGTAAATGTAACTAACTACAAGAAATTTCATGGCACATATTTCCGGCACTATAAATACTTTATGGGAAATTATAAATACAATTTCTGGTAACATAATTGTACTACGGAAAATTTAAAATACGAAATTTTCTGTAGTGAATATTTGTATACCAGATTTTAATGGAAAAATTTCAAGTACTGAAAATTTGGTTGAAAGGATGAGATTTTTAAGTAATTCTTTTTTTACGATTCAGTCAATGAATGTTTTAAGAATAATTGAGTTTTTAACAATTTAGGGATATAAGATTAATGGAGGAATACAAAAGCCAACTTTCCTGATTTCTTTTTCCCATTTTCTTTTTGTGTCCTTCTTGATCCTATGGTTGATTATTTCTTTGGGTTCCTTTTATGCGCTTTATATGGCTTTCATAAGATTGTTATAAAAACCTACTTTTAAAAGCGTATGAATATGACAAATGTGGATTATGGGTTCATTATTTTTATAATTAAGTTTAATTTTTAAACATATCAGTTGAACTCTACATAGTCATGTTCAATTTGTTTAGATATTGACATACCGGTTATTCAAATTGGATGACATGCTTACATAATTCTTAGTTCATCTACTATATTACTATCAATTTTTCAACTTATTTTTATGAAAATCTGAAATATTAATTATGTTTGTAGACATCAACAAACATAATGAGAAAGTACAATTATCAACCATTAATATACAACGTATGATTAGTTTATTCTCCATATTGTCGCTGTCATGTCAAGCTCCTCCAATGCTTACTAAATTTAAAATCGATCTTTTGTGTTTCATAAATTTTAAGAACACAACCTTCGAAATAAAACACATCATGTGAGAATATAAATGATCACATTCAATAAAATTTAAATGAATAAATGGTAATTAATTTGGAAATTATATTATTATATCCGATGAAATTAGTTAGGATTTTGTTATGGCTTGGACAACAAAGATTTATTTATTCCCAATTCAAAGCCCAGTACTTTATAAAAATAAACTTCTTATAAACAATTGTGCAACTTTGATGTTAAATAATATCAACTTTGATGTTAAACATTTGTAAGAATAAAAATTCTTAGGTTAATTAAAATCATCTTGACATTTTATAAAATTAATTGATCATATATTTATATAAACTTAAAATTAGAGACAAGATCCCTTAATGTGTGGATCCAATAATTTACCTTGACACTGTCAATCAATATAATTAATGTAATTACTGTCAGTTTTATTTGTTGCCTTATCTTATTATAATGTCTATTTTCTTATAACGTCTTAATTTAACCTTAATCATAAGATCATGTATCTGCTAGTGTTTGATATATATATATATATATATATATATATATATATATATATATATATATATGGACACTGTAATCACCAGAATATACAATAATATTATTCTTTACCCATCATTACATTTCCATGTCTTAAATGATTACACAATATTTTATTTTCTATGTTACTATAGTTATAGTGTGATGTATGTTGTAATTATTATATATATTATTATAGAATTAATATGGGCGCATATAATAAATTATAACTTTTCATTAAATTGAAATCACAAAATTGATTTTTGTATTTGTTATTAGAAAAATATTAATGACAGAAAGTAGACATATCAAACATTAATTTCTTAAATGCTTGATTTGCAACAACATAAGCCTGTGTCAGTGTCTGGTATACAATGACCACCTTTAGGAAAGCCATTTTGTTTACAATATGTGTCGCATAAATCTGGTCTTAGAACCGGACATGCTCCCAAAGTAACACAGTTTCCAGCAGCTGTTACATCATTAACTCTTCCTACAATCAATAAAATACAATTAGTAATATTCTCTAAAATTTAAATAATTCTAATGTATAAAAAACATACTCTATATACTTGATAAAACCTTGTTCCTAAATCATAAATTAAAAGAAATATGAATTTTCAACTCCACTGAACCATATTGCATAGAATATTCTACAATAGCAGGTCTTTTTCATTGAAAACATCAAAAAGTTGCAGTTTCTAACCTTGAACCATGATTGAAGCAATGCAAATAATTGCATAGATAAAAACGAGAAGATTGTTACGAGTTGTCATTCTGTTATGAATTGATGATAGGAAACACCTTAGCATGTGCTATTTATAGTGACTAAGTTAACGATATGAATTAAAAAATAATAAATAAGTTTTAGAAATAAAATCTTATTGAGTAAATAAAGTAGATATTATTTGACTGTAATAAATATTCTATTTTAAACTTATTGTCTTTTGCAGCACTTACTTTAATGTATTTGACGAATATTCACTACGCCAAAAATGACATTTAACAGCGCTCCTTTTACAACGCTTGCTAAACACAAGCGCTATTGTAAATATATTTTAAAAATAACGGAGCCTTTTACAGCGTTTTTGATGACAAGCGATGTAAAAGAAGCGCTGTTGTAGGTCATATAACGTTTGCGCATAACGTTATAAGGCTTTTACAGCGCTTGTCAAAAAAGCGCTGTAAAATGAAGCGCTTTCGCGTATTATTTTACAGCGCTTTTTTCACAAGCGCTGTAAAATACATGCGCTTTCAAATAATTGAACTACCTATTACAGCGCTTTTTTAACAAGCGCTGTAAAATACATGCACTTGCAATCAATTTAACTACCTAATACAGCGCTTTTTTCACAAGCGCTGTAAAATACATGCGCTTTCATTGAATTTAACTACCTATTACAGCGTTTTTTTCACAAGCGCTGTAAAATACATCTTTCAAATAATTATATACGATGGAAACCCTCATATCCTCTACATCTTTCAAATAATTATATACGTTGGGAACCCTAATATCCTCTACGTACTGTGCGGCCATCTACGTTGTCTCAGGTATTTTTTAATTTGTTTTTGTCAAAAAATCTTTAGTTTTTTAATAATTGAAAACTAAAAATTGTTATTTATATATATTAAATCTCTTCTACACATATATACCACATGATCTGTTATGTTTTGAAATTGTCAAAAATTGTTAAAAACTCATACCACATGATCTGTTCTGTTTTGAAATTGTTAGTTGATATTGGTTTCTTTTTGAAACTTGTTGATATATTTTGAAAGCTTATTATTTTTGTAACTGCATTTATAAAGGTCGTATAATACGGATAGAAAATGGATGTCTGCCAATCGATTGTCAAAAGAGTATGAAATTGGAGTGAAGGAGTTTGTTGAGTTTGCAGTGAAAAATGCAAAAGATCTAAATAGAGTAGTTTGTCCTTGTTTAAAAGGCTTTAAAAAACATTATATAACATAATAAAACAATGAGGTCTTTTACAGCGCTTATTGGGAAAAGCGCTGTAAAAGAGCCTTTTAAAAAATTAAATAATTCAGAGCGCTTTTTTAACAAGCGCTGTAAAAGGCTTTAAAAATAATATTCATCAGACACCTAACATGACTTTCTCTAACAGGATTTTCTTCAAACACCTTGTACGCATCATGGGAATCCCCAAAAACGAATTGTTAACAAAAACATCAGACTCAAACCCATTTTTCGCAACATGGCAATGAACCTGAAGACCAAGTTTCGAGTTAAGAAAGATAGGGAATGTAAAGAGATAAAAGGGTGTTGAACCTGAAGATCATGTTTCGATTTAAGAAGGAAAGGGAATGTAAAGAGATAAAAAGGGTGTTGAACCTGAAGACCAAGTTTCGATTTAAGAAGGAAAGGGAATGTAAAGAGATAAAAAGAGTGTTGAGGTGGAGATTGAATTGTGAAAGAGTAAGCTTTGATGTTTGTGAAGAAGATGCATAAAAGGAGAAGAGTTTAGTGAAGAGGAAGAGTTTAAAAACAATAAGACCTTTTACACCGCTCATTTAAAAAAGCGCTGTAAAATACTTTAAAAAACATTCATATAACATAATAAAACAAGGAGGTCTATTACACCGCTTGTTCAAATAAGCGCTGTAAAAGACTCTTGTAAAAATAAAATAAAGAGACCTTTTACAGCGCTTAATTGAAAAGCACTGTAAAAGGCTTTAAAAAGACATTATTAAAGAGCCTTAACATTATAAGGTCTTTTACAGCGCTTATTGGGAAAAGCTCTGTAAAAGAGCCTTTTAAAATATTAAATAAGGACGCCTTTTAGAGCGTTTTTCTAACAAGCGCTGTAAAAGGCTTAGGCCTTTTAGAGCGCTTTTGGAAAAAACGCTGTAAAAGGGTTATAAGAAAGCGCTGTAAAAGGATTTTATATATAACAGTAACCGCTTCAATTTGCTCTTCATTAC